>JAWNMV010000461.1:0-11926 GCA_035043635.1 Drosophila rellima
GGCTGCAAAGTGAGCAAACTATCGCTTCAACATAGCAGCTCACAAAGCTCTGCGATTGGCTAGCAGCAAAGGGAGTTAACTATCGCTTATACATAGCAGCTCACAACGCTCTGTGATTGGCCGGCTGCAAAGGGAGTTAACTATCGCTTATACATAGCAGCTCACAACGCTCTGTGATTGGCCGGCTGCAAAGGGAGTTAACTATCGCTTATACATAGCAGCTCACAACGCTCTGTGATTGGCCGGCTGCAAAGGGAGTTAACTATCGCTTATACATAGCAGCTCACAACGCTCTGTGATTGGCCGGCTGCAAAGGGAGTTAACTATCGCTTATACATAGCAGCTCACAACGCTCTGTGATTGGCCGGCTGCAAAATGAGTTAGCTATCGCTTATACATAGAAGCTCACAACGCTCTGTGAGTGGCCAGCTGCAAAGGGAGTTAACTATCGCTACTACATAGCAGCTTATAACGCTTTTGTGATTGGCCGGCTGCAAAATGAGTTAACTATCGCTTATGCATAGCAGCTCACAACGCTCTGTAATTGGCCGGTGGCAAAATGAGTTAACTATCGCTTATACATAGCAGCTCACAACGCTCTGTAACTGGTCAGCTGCAAAGGGAGTTAACTATCGCTAATACATAGCAGCTCACACCGCTCTGTGATCGGTCGGCTGCAAAGGGAGCTAACTATCGCTAATACATAGAAGGTCACAACGCTCTGTGATTGGCCGGCTGAAAAATTAGTAAACTATCGCTAATACATAGCAGCTGGACAACGTTCTGTGATTGTCCAACTGCAAAGGGAGTTAACATTCGCTTATAAATAGCAGCTGACAACGCTCTGTGATTGGCCGGCTGAAAAGTGAGTTAACTATCGCTTAAACATAGCAGCTCACAACGCTCTGTGATTGGACGGCTTCAAAGTGAGTTAACTATCGCTTATACATAGCAGCTCACAACGCTCTGTGATTGGCCGGCTGCTGTTTGGGTTTATAAAACATGTTGCTGCTTGTAAGTTGTTGTTTCTGTACTTGTCTTTTTAATAATTTGTGTATTTAGCCAGTGGTATCAATGTCTGATTTTTCAAAGGAAAGTTGCACTTTGCAATGAGTTTAAATAAATTGTTATCAAGTGTTGTCTGTAAATCTATATCCATGTTTTGGAGTCATTAATTCTCTATTCAGAACAGTTAGTCTCAAGGTGCACTTTTTGAGAATTTTTATTTTTTAGGAGCTAACCTCACAATTTCATATGCCGATTTGTTCGCATGATGTATGGGGAATTCGGCCTGTTTTCGTTGGCTTTAATTAATATCTCGTAAACTACGCAAGATATTTTTTCTTGTGCTACACACACCCTAAGAAGTATTTTGGAAAAGTGGGCGTGTCACCACCCCCGCCCCCAAATGTTTTGTATTTAATTTTATGCTCACAGCCATCTAAGAGGGCTTACAACTTTCTATATATAAGAACTACGCTTTCTTTATAGTGCTAATAATATATAAGGTCAAAACTTGTTATTTGCAATAAAAATTATGAACTAACATGTTACCGAAAAAAATATATACTATATACTATACTGTAGAGGATTACGAGTGAGCCCCAAAACATTATTTCAAGATTATTAATTCTAAGCCAAATAATTCGGAAACTCAAATCAAGTTCCCCAAAAATGTTTTTTTGTGGCTGGGCACAAATGAACAGGGATTAGCGAGACTGTCTTTATAAAGGCACGATAAGTAGTAACTGCGAAAGTGTTAACAAAAAAATGTCTTACTGTACTTAAGAAATTTATTGATAAGCTTCTGCTAAATGCCGATACAGACTTTTGGGCCGACTTAGCATGCTAAATCTGCACTGAATTGTTCGTTTATATATTTAAAAAATAATAATATTCGTCAGAAGCTAATAATTAAATTTTATTGTTCAGAACTATTCAGTTACAGATGTTCTTAAAAACTAATTTCACAAATATTCTGTACTTAACATTTAGCCTTTGGATTTGGACTTTAAATTGCAAGATTGAAATTTTAATGTATTACTTTTGTGTGTAAATAAAAAATGGTGACGGTAGCTATTATTACTAAAATAATTGTTATTATAATTTTTATGTTAAGTAGTTACAATTAACATAAATCATTTCCTTAATTTTTATATGTGATGTTTTTCTAATCGGGTTACATTGTGTTATTTGTCATTGTGTTATTTATTTGTTGTCAAACTAAAATAAATTATGGCTTAACATTAAAATTTTGAATAAAAATAATAATAAAAGTTAAATGAACAAAGTCAAATTTTAAATAAATAAAAATGTTTTGGGGATATCTTAAATGGGTAATTCTCTGTTCTATGCCGAAGCTCTTAAAAAAAAAAAAAAAAACCTCAGAAAGAGGGCGATTTTAGATGAATTTTTAGGGGGTCTAGTTTTTTTTTTATTGAATTTTGAAGTTTAAATAAAAAATTAACTTTTCCAGGTTGTTTTGTGTTTTGCATGGTTGCTTTGTGCTTTTCATGGTTGCTTTTCGATAACATGAAGCGTTAACCAACACTACATTTAATGTCGCATGTCAATTTTGGCGTTTCCCAACACTTTTTATAACGGGATCCGTACAAAAGTTTTATTCGCCAAAAATTGTGGAATAATGTCGTGCACTATATTGGATACTTGGCGAAATTCCACTTTTTAAAAACTTACAAAAGCCATAAAGAAAGGATAAACGAGCTTTTTATGGCCATTGGCAAGCTGTATGATCCGAATAGAGCAGCTGTTATAAATGTAGACGCATATGGTGTCGTGGTTAGTCGTATGAGATTAGCGCGCCGCAGGCGAAAATTTAAAATAAAAACAAAATCGGCATAGAACAGAGAATTACCCGTAAATGAAAAGGAAAAGATTGGCCCCACATTTGTTGCAAGGATTGGGGAAAACCTAGAAAACCCAATCAGACCAAAATAAAATTAAAGAGTTTTTAGTAGGATATCTTAGTTCGATATGATAATACAGAGGCTTTAATAGCAAGCGGAGAACACTCGGAACTAATCGTACGGTACAGACTATGATAATCCGCACACAGAATACGAAGAGGTTAGGGCAACTCCGAGTTAGTGGAAGATACAGAGGATAAAAGTTACGAGTTCTTCTAGAAGGTACGTTGAAGGTTATTTCATCCAACAAATTATCCAAGTCTATGTAGCCATGCAGTAATTTATGGATGAACATTACTCCAAGTATAATTCTAAGGTTAGTAAGAGAGTGAAGATCTAATAAGAGAAGTCTACTAGAAAATGATGGCAACTGAATTTCTGAGTTCCAGCTCAAGCCACGTAGAGCAAATATTAAAAATTGTTTTCGAACAAGAGACTTGTATAAAAGTTAAGTTGTATAAGGATCGTAAAATTTCTTGAACCATCGCTAAATAAACCCGAGAACTCTCATTGCTTTATTCACTGTTATAGCAATATGTTTATCAAATTTCAGTCGATGATCCAGAACTATATCCAAGTCGTTAACTGATTTTTCGGAATCATTCAAGCATTCCAAGATAACGCCATTAAGTGAATACTGTGAATTATGCAGCGAGTGATCTATAGATCTATATAGATCTATAGATGATCATTATCAGTTAAGAGCTAATAAATTAGCTTGGCAAATAATTGGAAATCCAAAGAAGAAGGTTGTTCGGAAAACCGAGAAGATCAAGCTTTTTCATAAGTAGTGAGTGATTTACATAATCCAAAGCTTTACTGAAATCCGTATAAATAACGTCAGTTTGCATATTTTTTTTGAATCCTTAAATCACTAGAGAAGAAAACTCATCTCATAAGCCCATGATGAGTAGGTGAGATAATAGAACTACATATGTAAATGTTGATGATGAGAAGTTATTATTTTCTGAAACATCTTTGGAATTGCAGACAGATTAGAAATACCTCTATAGTTTTGAACGTCGGACTTAATAGCCTTTTTGTGTAAAGGGATAATATAAGAGTCTTTCCATAGTTCTGGAAAAGATGAGGAATCAATGGACAAAGTAAACAACTTATGTAATGGCTTAATGGTGATAAGAAGACGACGCCATGTGCAGCGACATAAATTATACCAATACTAGATAACATGATAAGTATTGATTGCTTAGGTTACTTGTTGTAATAGATTTAAGTATTTTAAGATAATGATATAGTTTTCAATAAAGCTGCCGAGTCTCTCGGCAGATCAGTCCAAAAACCAACTCCGAGCTGTGCACACATCTATTTCGCCGCGTCGATACTCCACTCGTATTTTGATAAGCTACAGTTAGAGAGGAAATTAGTTTTTTGGTGCTTCGTTTAAAGATGAAGCAGATACAGTTATAGAGGAACCAACACCTAAATTCGGGGTCCGATCTCTCTTTCGATTAGTATTCCCCTAATATTCAACAGCATGTTCAGGCCAGAAGTGTTGTTGACAAATCTTATCAAAAACCTTTTCTGAACATGATATTTTGAAAGAAGAGATTTCCCTAGCATAATCAAAACTAAATTTATCCACCAAGATATCAGGGCCTTGTATAACGCTTTAAATATAACACTTAACATCATACGAAGATAGCCTAGAGACAAAAACGTGCTTCATAGGTCTCGGGGGGGGAATGCCTAGGAGAGGCTTATTAGTGTATTGTAAAACATTATTTGTTATTAAGACTTCTTTAAATTTAGCGGAACAGTTGTAAATTTTAATTATTTTATTTTTTTCAATGTTAATTTCTTGATTATTACAGTTTTGGTATAATTTCGTTCTTGACATGTTCCATGTGATAAAAATGTTTGGTTCTATGTATTGAATATTACTTTGTCTTCTGAAATTGTTTCGTTTTCGTTATAATTTTTCCGTTGTTGTCAGGGTATGGTGTATTGATAAGTGTAGAGGTTTCAATGTTTTGAATGGGGCTATGTGAAAAAAGAATATTGAGATAGTAGCTGTGTTGTACTATGTTGAAGTTTTAATGTTATTTAATTTTGTATGGTCAATGTTGTTAAGGCTGTCGTGTTTTAATAGTTTTGTGTTAAAAATATCTAAACGTGTTAGCTATGTATCCATTTCGATATCCTCAATGATTCTGTAAAGTGCTCTATGTTAAATATAATAAGTTTAATTTAATTTGTTAAATATAATAAGTTTAATTTGTCTTCATTATACCCTGTGCCCATTGAAAATGGTCAAAAAATGTATAATGTTTTGTGCAATGTATGTAACAGAAGGAAGCATCTCCGACCCTATAAAGTATATATATTCTTGATCAGTATCAATAGCCGAGTCGATTGAGCCATGCCCGGCTGTCTGTTCGCCTGTCCGTCCGTCTGTTTGAATAAAGGATCTCAGAAACTATAAAAGCTATAGACTTCAAACTTGGTATGTAGGTTCCTGGATAGCGGGCGCAGATCAAGTTTGTTTTAAAATGTGGTCGCACCACTATGTCATATAGCTGCCATAGGAACGATCAGGCCAAAATCAAGTTTTAGTATGAAAATCTCTTTTGTTGTTTGAAATATCTCGACCAAACCGACCGGATATGCATTAAGGAAGGTCTATACATCCTGATCAAATTTGTTTGAAATCGGACCACTATATCATATGGCTGCCATAGGAAAGATCAGCCCAAAAACAAGTTTTAGTCTAAAAAACTTTTTTGATGTCTGAAATATCTCGACCAAACTGACAAGATGTACACTTGGGATGGTCCTATACTTCCTGATTAAATTGGGTTGTAATCGGAACAGTATATCATATAGCTGCCATAGCAACGGTCAGTCAAAAATTAAGATTTAGTATGATACTGTTTGTGGTTTTTTGAGGTATCCCAACAGAACTCCCAAAATGGAAATTTTATTTTGTCTTTAACATTGTGATTGAATTTGGTTTTAATCCGTTCAGTAGAACATATAGATACATAATACGAACAATTAGTCGACAATTTAATGCCTCATCATCAAACCTTCGGCTGGCAAATAGTTATGGGCTATTGAAGTGCCAGGGCACAGGGTATCCTACAGTCGAGCACACTCGACTGCAGCCGCACCTCCTCGGAGCCCCCTTGTTTTTAATTGATTTTTGTTGTTTGTTGATTGTTTCGATGTTTTCATTAAGGGTGCTGATAATATTGTTTAAATCATTGTGTAATATGTGTTCTTCGAGCTGTTCATATATTACTTTGAAAAGTGAAACACCTCTGTGCTTTATTGAGTGTGTTTTAATAATGTTCTTTATTCCAAAAATATGAAGTGCTTAGCCTAATACATAAGCTGTATATATGTATAGCTCTGTCACATCAGAGCGTTCTTATGAGAGAGAGAGAGAGAGAGTAGCTTGCATATGCCTGTGCCAATATATATATGTATATGTTGCTAATGGAATGTGCTCCAGACGGAGCGTAGGATATGCAGCGTAAGCATAAACGGTCAGCTAGAGGGCTAGTGAACCGCGCTGGGTAATATGAGCCAAGGCTAATACATTCAAGTGGCTCTGGGCTGTTTAGTGTATAATTGTTATTGTATGCAACAAAGTGCCACATACTTATATTTTAATACAGGGTGTTCATTTAAGGCATATACACACTACACCTTCCCTTTTAGAGGAATAACGTAATATTATGTCGTTATTTATAATTGATTGTAATTATTTTTGAAAAAATATATGAAATATTTAAATCTGATCAGGCCGTTTATATATGTATATATTAACACCGTATGGCACCCTTGCCCCCCTCACTCCTCCCGCGATCCACAAGTCGTTTATATATATATATATAAGCTAACACCGTATGGCACCCTTGCCACCTTCACTCCTTACGCCTTCCACAAGCCGAGGCAGCGACATATCAGTTAACACCGTATGGCACCCTTGCCCCCCTCACTCCACACGCCAACCACAAGTCGCGGCAGCGACACATCGTTGCTGCCTATCGATCGCTTCTTATTACTTCTATTCATGTGTTCTTGCACTACCACGCTGTTCTCTTCAAACGGTATAATACTACACCGCCGTTTATTCCCAAGTGCTGTGCGCTGCGTTCAATAGAAGTCATCACAAGCAGCAGCTTTTGTACACCAAACTTTATTATAATAAAACTTAAAACTTTAAATACACCGTCTTATCATTATACCCTGTGCCCATTAAAAATCGTCAAAAAGGGTATAATGGTTTTGTGCAATGTATGTAACAGGCAGAAGGAAGCGTCTCCGACCCTATAAAGTATATATATTCTTGATCAGTATCAATAGCCGAGTCGATTAAGCCATGTCCGTCTGTCTGTCCGTCTGTTTGAGTCAAAGGATCTCGGAGACTATAAGAGCTAGAGACTTGAAACTTGGTATGTAGGTTCCTAAATAGCTGGCGCAGATTAAGTTTGTTGTAAAATTTCGATCGGAAAACTATATAATATAGCTGCCATAGGAACGATCAGTTCAAAATCAAGTTTTAGTATGAACAACTTTTTTGTTGTTCAAGATATCTCATTTAAACTAATATAATATGCATATGAGGTGGTCCTATACATCCATCCTGACCTAACTTGGTTAAAATCGGGCTACTATATCATATAGCTGCCATAGGAAAGATCAGTCGCAAATGAGTTTTAGTATGAAACACTTTTTTGTTGCTTGAGATATGTCAGCCAAACTGAGAAAATATGCATGTGGGATAGTCCCATACATCCTGACCGAACTTGGCTAATGTCGGTCTACTATATCATATAGCTGCCATAGGAACGATCAGTCGAAAATAAACTTTTGGTATGAAAAACTTTTTTGTTTCTTGAGATATGTCAGCCAAACTGAGAAAATATGCATGTGGGATAGTCCCAAACATCCTGACTAAACTTGGTTAAAATCGAAACAGTATGTGATATAGCTGCCATAGGAACAATTAGTAGAAAATCAAGTTTTAGTATGATAAACTTTTTAGTTGTATGAGGTATCTCAACCAAACTAACAGAATACGCATTTGGGATGGTATTCTACATCCTGACCAAGTTTGGTTGAAATCAGATATCAAATAGCTACCATAGGAACGAATTTTAAGATATAGTACGAAAACTATTGTTGTTTTTAGAGATAAGTCAACCAAACTTACAGATTCAGAATTTGTAATTTGGTTTAAATCGGTTCACTAGATCACATAGATGTAATACGAACAATTAGTCAAAAAGTTAATGCCGCATCATCACACCTTCGGCATGCCTAACGTAGCGCACATACGTATGACCTGTCGGAGAGCCAGGGCACAGGGTATTACACAGCACACTCGAGCACACTCGTCTGTAGCCGGAGCCCCCTTGTTTTTAACCTGCAGCACAAAGAGAATAAATTAGCCGTCCTTCTACCTTCATCTGGAACAAATACACTGTCCTTCCATCTTATTTGGTTCAACTTCGATACATAGAGATCGTACTAAAGTAGCCACCAAAACCTAACGACATGAAGTTTGCATAACTGGCGCCCGAGCAGACCTCTGAAAACATAAGAGTAGACCTTTGAGTTAACCGAGAAAAGAAGTTAAAATGTGAAGTGTCGTGTTGTGTGTGTGTGTTCTCAAAAAAAAAAACAAAAAACAAGGGGGCTCCGCACGACGAAGGTTTTATGATGAGGCATTAAATTGTCGACTAATTGTTCGTATTACATCTATATGTTCTATTGAACGTATTAAAACCAAATTCGATCACAATATTAAAGACAATATAAAATTCCCATTTTGGGTGTTCTGTTGGGATACCAAAACCACAAACAATATCATACTAAATCTTAATTTTCGACTGACAGTGCCTATGACAGCTATATGATATAGTGTTCCGATTTTAATCAAGTTTGGTCAGGATGTATGGGACTATCCCACATGCATATTTTCAGTACAGGACCATCCCAAATGTATATCTTGTCAGTTTGGTCGAGATATTTCAGACATAAAAAAAAAATTTTCATACTGAAACTTTATTTTGGTTTGATCGTTCCTATGACAGCTATATGGTATAGTGGTCCGATTTCAACCAAAATTAATCAGGATGTATAGGACCTTCCTTAATGCATATTTTGTAAGTTTGGACGATATATTTTAAACAACAAAAAAGATTTACATACTAATACTTGATATTGGACTGATCGTTCCTATGGCAGCTATATGATATAGTGGTCCGATTTCAACCAAATTTGATCAGATATTTTTGGACAACAAAAAAGTTTTTCATACTAAAACTTGATTTTCGCTATCCAGGAACTAACATACAAAGTTTGCAGTCTATAGCTTTTATAGTTTCTGAGATCCTTTGACTCAAACAGACGGACGGACAGACAGACGGACATGGCTCAATCGACTCGGCTATTGATACTGATCAAGAATATAAATTAATATTTTTATGTTCTGATCTTCTTTATTTTATAAAATCAACTAACTCTAAGTACAAAGAATTCTTATTCGAAAGCTAGCCCTATCGCTTTAAGTGCTGACCCAGCGCTCCACTCGTACGGATCGTATTTCGGGTGGCCAGCGCATGGGAATGTTGCTGACGATCATTGTCGCTGACGAACAACTAAGTCGCAACGGCAGGCGGAGTAATTGCAAAGAAAGCTGAACACGCACCGAAATATATATATAATATATAGGCTACTTCCATCAAATCAGTAATTGTTATATCTGTAGAGTGCTCATTTAATAAATTTTTTAAATCTTTCGAATCAAGAATAGCGGGATTTACAATTTCAATCTATGCAAGGGTTACAGACAACATTAATGCCTCGAGTTCTAGAATCAAAATTCTGTCTCTTGCTAGAAGAGTTTCATAGAGGTGGCCGGTATCTATTTGTTTTGTTTTCTCGTTAGCAATTATGACATTTACAGTTTATGTTAGTTTATTAATCTGGTCTTGTACTCTTGTATTTATTACATTTTGTCTGTCCATTGAATCAATTAAAGTTTTCTGATTTAATTTCAATTTTTCAAAGTCATCGAAATCCGGAGTTCCTGCTACCACCATTAGGGCAGTACCAAGAATGTTAATGCTCCCCGCATGTCTATGGTGTATTTTTACTGTTTATAATAGTGTTTTTATGTGGCCTATATCTGACTCTAAAATCTTTTTCATTTAAGACTGGGGAAAATGGTTCATTAATAGTACATACTGAGATTTGATGAATGTCTGAGATACTCATAATCCTTCCAGATGACTACGTTTCCGTCCACAAGCGGGATGTAATCCGAGTTTGAATAATCGGTTAGTTTAGCAGTGGAGATTGTTACCAGAAGTAGCACGATCAAAACCCTAAATAAAAGTAGTGATTCCAATTTTTTTTAAATATGAAATAATAAAAAACTTATCTTATATTGTCCTTATGGACCACCCTCCCTCTAATAAGAACCGTTGATCCTAAGTCGGCTTCTATTTCTTCCTCTTCATACAGAGGCGTTAGTTTATTACCCAACCTCCTGTTTGATTCTAGAAGGACTTTTTCACCTACCTGAAAGATTCTATTTCTCCTGGCTTCATTTAACCTTTTCATTTGAACCTCTTGGGCTTTATTTATTTTTTCTCTTATCTCTGCTTCATATTCTGGCGCAGAAGAATGTATTATCTCGATCGGTTTTTTGTTGGTGACAGAATGAATTGTTTTGTTGTATTCAATTGTTGACTGTAGTATCAGTTCAACTGTGTCATTCAGTTGTTTTTCTATTTTTAAATACGAGCAATTTCTGCAAGGGTGCTGTGAAATCTTTCTACCTGCCTATTTGATGTACTATGTAATGGTGGGGCATTTGCTATTTGGACGTTGAAACGGTTATTTAGTAACGACTTTATTGTACCAGAATTTAATGAGGGCTCATTGTCGCAATATATGGCTTTTGTGCTTGGAAAGAAGTTCATAAGTTGTAGAATTGGGGGTTCTATGTCTACTATGGTTCTGGAGGCTATGGGTTGCACAATTACAAATTTTGAAAATGTATCTATGCAAGTTAAAAAATGTTTTTTGTCAGTTGTTTTGTTTTGTTGTATTCAATTGTTGACTGTAGTATCAGTTCAACTGTGTCATTCAGTTGTTTTTCTATTTTTAAATACGAGCAATTTCTGCAAGGGTGCTGTGAAATCTTTCTACCTGCCTATTTGATGTACTATGTAATGGTGGGGCATTTGCTATTTGGACGTTGAAACGGTTATTTAGTAACGACTTTATTGTACCAGAATTTAATGAGGGCTCATTGTCGCAATATATGGTTTTTGTGCTTGGAAAGAAGTTCATAAGTTGTAGAATTGGGGGTTCTATGTCTACTATGGTTCTGGAGGCTATGGGTTGCACAATTACAAATTTTGAAAATGTATCTATGCAAGTTAAAAAATGTTTTTTGTCAGTTGTAAAAATGTCAATATGTAGGATTTCTCCTACTTGCGATGGAATGGGTGTTTCGCCAATTATATGTTTTTGAGGCTGTCGGTCATATTTTGCTCTGTTACAAACTTTACAGTTTGCTACGACTTTGTTTACTAAGCGAGTCATCTTTGGAAAAAAATAGTCCTGTAGTATTTGTTTTATGTTTTCCTGCGCTGCTCTGTGCACTCTGTTATGTTCTGCGACTATTATTTCCTTCTGTTCATTTTTATCCATTCGCTTAGTATGCCAGAAATTTGTGGTCGGGAATGTTTCCACAAGGTTGCTCTGAACAAACGCCAAGATTGGTTGCTCGCACACGATTGCGTTCACTACGTATTTCTTTACTGCATCACATACTAACTCCAACAGTTGTTGCTTGTCAGAAAAATGTATGATATGCCTTGTCTTTTGACCGAACATGATTACCGTACGCGTTGATGGAATCGCGTTTTTCTCTACAATGATCTAATTTCGAAAACAGTTTTCGGGTTTATCGGAAGACTCGACGGTGTATGTTAGCGATAATTCACTGTGTA
>JAWNMV010000464.1:0-12246 GCA_035043635.1 Drosophila rellima
TATACCTTTTGATCGGTATATAAGTCGATCTGATCGGACAGTTATAGCAAATTGTCCATTCTTCCTGTATATATTGCTAGTCGCCTTTCGCACCCTTCGTGATGCTTTCGTCATTAGCGCGGACTGCCGTCCGCAGTGATGTCAATGGGAAGCTCGACAGAGTGTATGAAGTAATCTATTGACGATGGATTATTGATGTTAAGGTTATTGGGACGACTAGGTTCACTTGTTGGGTGGAGAACAAAGCTAGGTTGTCCCAAAAGCCAGTTGTAAAGGGTTTCACCGTCCCGATTTTGATGGGCAGGGTTATGGAGTGGAACATGCCTGCTGGGGTGTTTAGAATAGAGATAGTTTTCAGATCATCTGATTGGAGAGGATCATTGGGTCGCTTATAGAGAGAGACTACGATGCAGTTTCGGGAATTTCTATTTCCGTCAATGTATGAGAGTTTTATGGCTACTGCTTTAATAAAGCGTAGGGGTCCTATTTTGACGCGTTCAAACTTAACGCCGTTCTTAGCGCATATTGCGACGGACATACCATGCTCACTCGAGTCGTGGCGTCGCGCAAGAACTGTGTGGGTGGCTGGCGTTTGTTGTTTGTTATAAATTGATAATGTTTAAAGTTAATGGAATGCTTGCTTGCCAGTCGGTGTTCTGCAATAAGCATTACGTCTGGTTTAGGGAGAAAAGGGAGTTCACATTTTGAAAAATTCATTTTAAGGTGGTCATTAATTCTGTGCTATTTGAATGAAGAAGTCAAGCAGTAGAGCGTGCTTCATCTTTGTTGCCTCTTCTTTTGTTTGAAGCCCTTTAGGGGGGTACTTCTTGATTATGTTCTGCATAGTGTTTATGCAGGAAATAAGGTCTTTTCCGAAGATTTCCGAGCTATCATTGTTACGATCCTCTAGGGTTATGGATATTTGTTGCTGAGGTTGGGGTTTCGGGGCAAATTTCTTGGCCATATGGTTGCGAAGAGCCAAGTTGCTGATCACAACATTTTGGGGAAGTTGGGGTGATCCATGAGATGGAATTGAACGCTTTTGCTCAGTATTCTTTAACAAAGGAGCAAAAGGAATGTTACTGTCTACTTTTCTGTAAGCAACAGACTTGGCTTTGGAAATAGTCCTTGCTGTTTTTTGCTCAGAGACCTTGCGTTTCTGACTTATTTTTTCAGCAACTTGAATTCTGATTGGGCATATTTTGACATTTGCAGTATGCTGCCCGTTGTAATTAACGCACTTCGTTTAAATGTTATCGGACGGAGGGTCTGTTTTTGAAATACTGCATTCTCCAGGGGCATGAACTGCAGTGCATTTAATGCATCGGTACTACATTTTGCAATTACTGGCTGAATCATTGGCAATTATGGCATTGGGTAATGCTACTCTTGCTCTTCTTAAAGGATTCAAATTTGACCTTGCAATTAAGTAGGGTGTTTATTTTTAAGATTGGTGAAGGCTGACTAGATTTTTCAATCTGAACTAACCAGAAGATTTTCAAAAATTCTTTTACTGTCAGAATTTTAGCTCCTGGACAGTTTTCTTGGATGGCCGTTTTGACCTCTTCCTTATTGAATATTTGCTGTGGCAGCTTTTTCAAAATTAAAGTTAGGGGTTTGGGAGCTCGACGTCTTCAATGATTTTGGATGTTCTATTATTGAGGCATTGATCACCTTAATCGGCTTTGTCGGGGTTGGTGATTTTGCTTTTTGGTTGGTCGACATCCATCTTTTCGAGCTCCTTGGTACTTTGTCCTGTTGTTTTTGATTTTGCATTTTTTTTGGGGTTTCTTTTGTTTACCCAGTGCCAAGCGTGTTTAACTGGTCCTGAACCGACTTGATTTTTTTTTAACACTTTCGCCTGCTGCAGCTCTTAAGCGCAATTCAATTAGCTCGTCTATAAGTTTGGCGTAGTCATCCTCCTCTAACCATACGCCGTTTCTAACTTCATCTCCATCAGCGTTCGTCGCTGTGTCGTCTGAATCAGTATATTCATCCAGGCTTAGCGACGATGAGCGACTACGTTTTCCGCACACGCTTTGCGGAACTTTCCTTTGCTCACTTTCTGACGTATTGTTTTTTTTCTTTACTTTTTAGACCCCGTACTTAAAAAAAGTTGAGGGGTCTATTAACTTTGCCATAAAAAACTAGTGGGCGGTGCTACAGTCGAGCAGACTCGACTGTCGGAGACCCCGTACTTATGGAAAAGCAACTCCTGGTTTAAAGAAAATAATATAAATCTGAACATATATAAAATTGTTTCAGGAGGTATAAGACAATAGAAAATTCCCAATCTGCGAGTCTGATTGTGGTATCTCCAGAAACAACAAAAATATGCATACTCAGTATGCATTTTCGACCAATCGTTCCTATGGCAGCTTAATAATATAGTAGACCGATTTCAACCAAATAAAACAAAAAAGTTTCATATCCAACTCAATTCTTTATAAGTCCACCGAAACAAAACGATTAGATACTCTTTTCTTTAGGATAATCGAGAAGTTTGTTGACCTAAATCAACACAGTAGAAATCCACATATTTGCGACAGCGTAGAACAGATCATGGATCACATCACAATCAACCATATTAGCCACCTTAAAGAGAAGGGTAAAATCTTTGACTCAGACAATAATTTGATTTTTTACCATAGAAAATCCAATTCCATGGACCCAACTGAAGGATTGTCCTTCAACATAAATCAATAAAATGATTTATATTACATATATATTATATTACATAAATCAACACAATGTAATTCAGGTTTTTGCTTGCTATGAGCTTTTCCAAACAATGTCAAATACTTAACGAAATGTTAAAATACACTCTTATCATAATTAAAGAATAATATTCTAAATAAAACTTAGTAAAAGCACTAACGCCTGGACAAGCTTTAAGCGCAAGGCAATATATACATTTACCATAATATAAGTTAATTTGGCTCTGTCACTTAAATGTAACAATATAATGGGTACCAAAAAGTATTACCTTCATATTTAAGATCCGACGAATAAATGAATTGAATTGAATTGAAAATTTGTTTAAATTTGTTGATAAAACGTATATTCTATAGTGAAAATAAAGTGAAACATGTCGGAATCCGCAGTTGCAAAATCCGCATCCCCCGTGTAGTAAATGCGAGTGAAGTGAAAACAGTGGTATCAATCAGAGCCAGTCCAGTGAGTGATTTGTGATATGGACAGAGAGAAATTACTCATAGTGAATAACAGTAAAACCCATAAGAAATAAAAACAAAAATGTGAAAAAAAAGTCGGCGCTGAACTGTCGAAGCTATCGATTCGATAGGCCCCAGCTGTTACCAGCGCCACCTATGGGTAGCAGGCAAAACTGGTAAACCTGCTTTGCCAATCAGCGTCGACCAAAACATTCCAAACTTAGAATAGTAGGGATTAGTTAATAAGAAGATTAGGATTTTGACAGGACGATATGAGGTTAGGGTTTTAGTTGAGTTTTGGTTAGAGGAAGGGATTGGTGTGGTTGAGAAGCAGAGCCGAGTGTTACCAGAAAGCACAATTTAGCATGGGCTATAAAAGGGCATGCAAAGCGTAGGCACGGGCATTCGAAAACCAGCGAGTCAAGCCACCAGTCTTTGTAGCACAGGACCAAACCATCAACTTTGTAGTCATAAGGTCGCCCAGCAATCCTTGTCGTCACAGGATCTAACATTGATCCTTGACGGCACAGGATCTAGCCACCAGTCCTCGTAGTCACAGGGGTAAATTATCAACTTTGTAGTCACAAAGTCACCCAGCAATCCTTGTCGTCACAGGATCTAACATCGATCCTTGTCGCAACAGGATCTAGACCTCAATCCTTGAAGACACAGGGGTAAATCATCAACTTTTTTGTCACAAAGTCACACAGCAATCCTCGTCGTCACAGGATGTAACATCGATCCTTGTCGCAACAGGATCTAGTCCTCAATTCTTGTAGTCACAGGGGTAAATCATCAACTTTTTAGTCACACAGCAATCCTTGTCGTCACAGGATGTAACATCGATCCTTGTCGCAACAGGATCTAGTCCTCAATTCTTGTAGTCACAGGGGTAAATCATAAACTTTGTAGTTACAAAGTCAGCCAGCAATCCTTGTCGCTACAGGATCTAGCATCGGTCCTTGTCGTCACGGGATCCAGTCATCAACCCTTAGAGTCACAAGGACTAATCATCAGCTTTGTAGTCACAAAGTCACCCAGCAATCCTTGTCGCCACAGGATCTAATTATAAATCCAAATCATACAAACGGAGTGTCCTTGCCGGGTGCAGGATCGGGAAGAATTATCCGGCGGATAGCGGACCTAGGTATTTAATCCTCGCGGCAGCAGGACTAGGTTAGTAATCGCTGCTAACGCGCGCTCATAGGGAAGACGTTTTTGCGGAAGCAAGATTCAACTCGGCAATTCTCGCGGAAGCAGGATCAGTCTGAGGGCAGCCCTAGACGCACCTATCGCGGGCAGACGAACCCGGAGACGACCCAGGAGTACCCGAACCAGGAGCAGAGATGACCCAAGAAGGAAGGATCCCTACCAGATCACACAGAGCTACAATCAAGAATACCATTACGCATTACAACTGAATTTAAGAGTCGGCCAGGAGCCACCAATAAACCATTGAAATTGAATTATCTGCGTTCTTATTTATTCGCAAGGCTGCAACTTATAAATTTGTTGCACGAATCCACAGAACCGACCGAGTTACCCCGGCCGAAACAATTAGGATCGTTACAACTGTGGTCCGCGTTTTGGATTTTCTTTTCCAATTCGTTTGTTGTCCAGTCTTGTCAGTGTCTAGTATCGCTACCGTTCCATAGTCCAAAAAGTCGATTTGTGAGTAGGAGCCTTCTGGCAAGTAGGAGAAACGAAAGTTACCGACGGATACCTATCCTAGCCCATATTCATCTCACCCAGTTTTTGTTTTGATAAATTGTATTCGATAGTTCGTGTTTGGGGTTTTTGTTGTTTGTTTATTTGTCAGCCCGTACAGTTAAATGATACCTGGCGATTATTATAGAAATAATCGTAAGTACAGGGTGCTTTTGCTGTTTATCTGGCTGATAAATAAGAATAAAGGTCATTTTAGGATTATTTTCATATTTATTTATATAGGGTATTATATAGTATAAGGTTATGAAATTAGGAAATAGCTTGTCCACTTTCTGTTATTTATTATATTTGTTGCATTTTTTTGGAATTCTTTGTGGTATATATTGATATGCAAATAGCAGGAAGACTAAGATATTAGAATTATGGATTTCTTTCGAAGTGGAGGAGTGGACGGAATGAGTCTCTCGACGCGAGCGCAGGTCGCCAAACACGACGCTGGTTTGGAGCCGAATCGGCGTACTCCGAGTGGCTGAATCAGGACGACTCTCGTAACCACCGGGATAACTCCAGTGAATGTGCTGCGGTCTCCAGCTAGCTTAGGACGGCAATCAACATCGCGCTGTTCCAAGCTTAGGAGACATACAGAACAGCGATGGAGACACAGCTCGCCGAGTACAAGAGCATGATCCGCCAGGAGATGTTAGCGCTTATGACGCAGATCCGGGAAACGGTGCAAAATATGCGTCCAGGGGATGCTGTACCAGTGGATCCGCAGCAGCGACAGACACTGCAGTGTCGCTAACGGATCCGACTTTATCTAAGCCGCTTCAGCTCCGTACACCGACAGAACCTTCAATAGTTCTTATGTCCAAAGCCGCTCCAGATTTCCTCGGTCATGTGGTGTACAATGAGACGCCTAAGCCACAGCAGGTCCAGGAGCTGGGGATACCACTGGCATCTCCCGAGGATCACGGACAGTCCATGGAAAACTCTGCTGGACCAAACGCATACGGATTCTCCTAATCACAGCCAGATCTGAGACAGAAGGCTAATCAGTGGCCCTGGAGAACAGTAATATGCGATTCCCATGTGCTAATAGACGGCGAACCCAAGGCTTGGAGTGATTGGCACTCGAAAATCAGGAAAGTAGTGAATTGGCCCAACGTTCGCTTTTGCCTGCAGCAGGAGTTCCGGACCCCGAAGTCCAGTTCTGGGCTGGTCCAAGATGCTGATGCTCCGCAGTTAGAGGATCCAGTCGTCAAAACACTATTTCGGCCGCGTGCTGACGGCGGCGAGAAGGTTCAATTAGAATATAGCCCGGCTAACTCAGACGGTAAAGCATGAGACTCTTAATCTCAGGGTGTGGGCGGTGGCCTACGTTGGCGCCTGGGACTCAGGACTCCTACCTTCTCTATCTTAACACACACCCCCCCCCCCCTCCCACCACCGGTGGTGGTGTGGTGTTATGGTCGGCGCTGAACTAACGAAGCTATCGATTCGATAGGCCCCAGCTGTTACCAGCGCCACCTATGGGTAGCAGGCAAAACTGGTAAACCTGCTTTGCCAATCAGCGTCGACCAAAACATTCCAAACTTAGAATAGTAGGGATAAGGGAATAAGAAGATTAGGATTTTGACAGGAGGATATGAGATTAGGGTTTTAGTTGAGTTTTGGTTAGATGAAGAGTTTGGCGTGGTTGATAAGCAGAGACGAGAAAGTGTAGTCGTACGTTGATAATCTAAATAAAATAAATAGTATAAAGTAAATTAATTTAATTGGTCGAACAAATACACGAAACGTAAACGCCGCAGCAGCCACAAAATACACCGCAACATACCGAGGGTTCTAGACGGAGCAACACGCAACACAGCTCACAACACAACCGGATGAAGCAGAGGCTGGATCGCACACACAAAGAGGCAGGAACCGACAACATCAACCGGAACAGCGAGTGAGTCCGTCCATGCGGGCAGCTTGGCGCATCTCAATGCCCTATGCGCGCCAAGTGCTCAGTTAGGCAGCCTGTCTAGCAGGATCGCTTCATTAGCCAGACGCAGCATCTCCCCGCGCTCGAGTTGCCGCGCACATAAAGTCCCTTGATTGAGATTGTCATCCTGTAAAATTAAGAGTTATTATTGTCAAGATATATGTGCGTGTGTGTAAGCATATGTGTGCATACATACACTGTTGTATTCCTGCCAGTCTGTCCCCCACAAAGAGCTCTTTAGGGAAGCCAATCTACTTACTTACCCAAATTAATAATCACACACACACACGTATTTATTTTATTTATAATTAAATTATTATTTATGTTATGTATTTACCGCACTTAGCACATACACATTTAGTGTTTACATTATTATTAGGGTTGCCAGAAAGCACAATTTTTGGTCAGTGTCGTGCGATAGTTGTTAGTGTTGTTAGTTCAGTGTCAGTGTGAAGTATCGAATGGAATTTGTTTAAGAATAGGGACTAAAAATGTTAGGTATAATTATAATTAGTAATCATAATATTATAACGTTTTAGTAAAAATGGTTTGGTAAATTATTTATTCGGGTGAGATGGGCATGTGGTGAGGTTGGGTGAAGTTTGGATTAGGGAGTCGGCCCAGAAATATCGAAAGCCGACTATAGGATGGGAGGGTATCGTAGAGGTGGATTCTAGCATCTGTCCACCGAATCCTTGCCAGCAGATTGTCCGTGTTAGGTGCTGTGAATTCAGTCCGAGTACTTTTTCCGAAAAATAAAAATATAAATTATTGTTACCCGACTCGCCAGATATCGAAGTCTTACTCATCCCTGGGTAATGCCGATAGCTAGCCGGCGAATCGATATCTGGTTGCGATAGTCACGTCGGATCATAACAAATGGCGCCCAATAGAAAAGGGTCAAGAATCAGGATTCCGCCTTAAGCTGGCGGCTGAATTTAATATTTAAAAAAAAATTAAATATAAAAATATCGTCATCTTTGCCCGGCGCGCATCGGACAACCAGCTTTGATTGGACCGCGGGGAGGACCACAAAGCCTCACCTATTGCTGCCACGGTTGGGCTGTGGTGTGGCGTCTGGTTAAGGATGGCGATATTGAGTAGTCAGATCTAAGCGCTGGTCCCAGAATGGAACCACTAGTTCCAATCTGCGTTGCCATTCCTAGGCCTGATGAAGTACAGTTTGTAGAATTAAATCTCAAGCAAAATAAAAGGTTGTCTTATTAGTCCAGACAATGACTGTGGTCCGCGTTTTGGATTTTCTTTGCCAATTCGTTTGTTGTCCAGTCTTGTCAGTGTCTAGTATCGCTACCGTTCCATAGTCCAAAAAGTCGATTTGTGAGTAGGTGTCTGCTGGCAAGTAGGAGAAACGATAGTTACCGACGAATACCCATCCTCGCCCATATTCATCTCACCCAGTTTTTGTTTTGATAAATTGTATTCGATAGTTCGTGTGAGGAGTTTGTGTTGTTTGTTTATTTGTCAGCCCGTACAGATTAATGATACTTGGCGATTATTATAGAAATAATCGTTGGAACAGGGTTGTTTTTCTGGTCATCTGGCTGATAAATAAGAATAAAGCTTATTTTAGGATTATTTTCATATTTATTTATATAGGTTTGAATATATAATATAAAATAGTAAATTAGGAATAGAATAGCGTGTTTTTTTTGTCATTTATTTGTTATTTATTTTATATTTGGTATGTTTTAGAGAATAATTTATAAAAGAAAAACAAAACAAAAAAATATAATATACACAAATACAATAGATAACAAATTTAAATGGTTAGGGGATCAAGTAGTAAGAAGAAGAACATCATGAGATTAGCAAATAAATATTTAGAAATAGAGCAATTGGTTAATCGAGGAAAGGAAATGAGCACGGTCAATAAGGAACAGCAGTCGGCTGAGCGTAAGTTAAGACGCAGCCTTGATTTTTTTCGAAATAGAGGAGTGGAGGAAATGAGTCCCACGACGCGTTCGCAGGCTGCTAAGCACGACGCTGAAGAAGAGTCGGCAAAGCACCTGGGATCTGCCATGGAGTCAGAGTCCCTACATAACGCAGTCGGAGGCGCGCGACAGTACACGGGAGCAGTTCCGAAGCAACGGTATTCCGAGTTGCTGAATCCGGAGAAACCTGTTGCTCAACATGGTGATGCCGTAGGAAATGCGCAGACGACGAAATAGCGTCTGCTATAAATGTCGCGTTGTTCCAGACACAGGAGACTTACAGGATCCGCAAGGAAATGCTGGCCTTCATGTTGGAGATCCAGGACACGGTTAGGAGCGCGCGTCAAGCAGATCCCGCGCGATCAAAGCAGATCCGGGAACCAACAGTTTCGTTTGTGGCACACGCACATGAAGCAGCTTCTAATTACGCCAATAGTTGGACTGATCGTAGGGCACTGGAAGCGCAGCAGATGGACCAAGGGGGATATCGGGATCGGCAGCAAAGCCAGACTGGTTCTCCAGGACCCAGCTCAAGCGGACGTGCACATTTCCGGTCAGATCCTATGCAGGTTCGGCTTTGTGGGCTCACATTCGATGGAAGCTCTAAAAGTATACCCGTGAAGGAGTTTATATTTCGCGTGGAGCATATGCAAAAATCTTACCAGTTGCCCTGGGCTGAGGTGATCCGGGATTTCTATCTGCTTGTGGACGGGCGAGCCAAAGAGTGGTTCTGGATGCACGCGAGGACCGGACAGGTGATGGATTGGCCAAATTTGAGGTTCTGGTTGCAAAAACAGTTCCAGACCCGGAAGTCCAGCTTCGAGCAGGAGCAAGAGCTTCGGGAACGGCGACAGCGACTTGGCGAAAGCGTGGACGAATATTTCCAGGAAATGCTATCTCTTCGGTCATGACTGGACACACATTTCTCCGATCGAGACTTGATCCGGGTGATCAAGGTCAACATAAAGGATAGCATATCCCGAGTGATCTTTCCTATGTATATCACCAGCCTGGATATGTTTAGGGATGAGTGTCACGATGCCGAGAAGTGTGTAGCCAATCGATGGAGTCGACCACCGGGCAGTCAGCCGCCGCTGAGGCCTTTTAAGGAGCGACACCTGGTCCATGAAGCGTATGTTTCCGAGCTGGAGGCAATTCCCGAGGAGGAATCACTTGAAGCGATGGAGGCGATGCATAGACCGCGTCCTGGCGGAGGCGAGAAGGATCCTCTCTTAGTGTGCTGGAATTGTGCGCAGGGCGGGCACACATTTTGGGAATGCGAGTCCCCGGTGCGTAACATTTTCTGTTACCGCTGTAGCCTGCCGGAGGTAGTTTTGCCGCAATGTCCGAGATGCCAATCGGAAAACAGTCGTCAGAGCAGGACAAAGGTGGAGAAGTCATGCTCTGCAGGCCCGGCAATCAAATAGATGCGTCCTCCAATTGCATGTTAGCTGTAGATAATAAGTTTAAGGAAAATATAAGGATATTAAAGTCTAAGATATTAGAGAAAAAGGAAGCGCCCCTGATCGATTCTAAATGGTCGGTTCGACAGCCCGTGGATATGAGACGAAGCCAGAGCCTATGAAGAAGCCAGAGCACGAATCCTTAATGAAAATCCGAAGGAGGAGCAGGCGCAGACCGAAATAACGCCACCAGTGCGGCACGCAAGAACGCGATACAGAACACGCAGTCGGGAGCGCCGGCGCGTGTGCGACTCGGCTCAGGTGGCGGTCAACGGCGACCAGCGGGTTTTTGCTGAGATTCAGCTCCAAGGACGGCATTTAGTGGGTCTATTAGACACAGAAGCATCCGTGAGTCAGCTTGGAGCAGGCGGCCCGGAGTTGATTCAGCAGCTAGGGCTGAAGATGACGCCATCGACGGCCACGGTACAAGCAGCTGGCGGCATGAGGCACAGGATTCTCGGCAAGATTGTCGCGTCCGTAATTTACGCAAACAAGGAACGTTTGCTCACGCTTTACAAGTGTCCCTCTCTTCAGCATTCCCTTTATTTGGGAATCGACTTCTAGCGGAAATTCGGTCTTGCACCAAGCATAGTAGGAGTCGAGGCGTTGTACCAAGTGGAATCGGAGTTCCTGACGAAGAGCGAGCCAATCGAACCGCACATCTTGGACGCAGCACGGCAGGAGAGGCTAGAATCGGTGAAGAGTCAGCTGCGCAACGCTAGTGCTGATTGATGGACCGTATCATACCCCAAGTACTTAGGAGCAAGGTCTTTGTTTACTTGGACGATCTGCTCATCATATCAAAGACATTTTAGGAGCATATGGAGCTGGTGTCCAAAGTGGCAAAATGTCTAAGTTCCGCGAACCTGACAATTGGCCTGCAGAAGTCCAATTTCTGTTTCAAGTACCTTCGGTACCTGGGGTATGTTATCGGTGAGGGATCGTTGCGTTCGGATCCAGAAAAGGTGGAAGCGATTCTCCGGATTCCAGTGCCAAAGAGCGTACGCAGGTGAGGAGTTTCTTGGGTACCGCTGGCTGGTACCGTAGATTCATCCGGGATTTTTGAGGATTATCTGCGCGCCTGACAAATTGCTTGAAGGAGAAAACCAAGTTCCGGATGACCGAGGAGGCAGTCACTGCGCTCAAGAAAGCGCTTACTTGTGCTCCAGTTCTGGTGCACCCGGACTTTAAGCGTCCCTATTTCATCCAGTGCGACGCTAGCCATGTGGGTATTGGGGCGGTCCTCTTCCAGAGGGATAATGAGGGCTCCGACAGGCCAATAGCTTTCTTTTCAGCTAAGCTTCGAGGAGCGCAACTGAATTACAGCGTGACGGAAAAGGAATGCTTGGCAGCAGTTAAAGCTGTCGAAAGATTCAGGCCGAACGTGGAATTAATGCCGTTCACCATCAACACGGATCACGCCAGCCTACAGTGGTTGATGACGCTGAAGGATCTGAGTGGACGTCTGGCAAGGTGGTCATTAGCTCTTCAAGCGTTTCAGTTTAGTATAGAACATCGGAAAGGAAAGGACAACGTGGTGGAAGATATGCTGTCTTGACCATTCGAGCTGGATGAGCTGGAGCTAGTTGACTTTGAGACCACGGCCTTTGAGAACGACGAGTATCTGGAGCGACTGAACAAGGACCAGTTCCCAGATCTTTGAGTCGAGGAAGGACTCCTGTTCAAGCGCACTCAGTTCGCTCGCGAGGACAGGGAAGAATTCCAGTGGAAGTTGTGGATCCCGAAAGCCATCGCCAGTACTCTCATACAGCAGGCACACGAGGGAGAGAACCGGATGCATGGAGGTGTGGGTAAGACGTTAGCGTGGCTCCAGCAGTGTTACTACTGGCCCAGGATGACGGTGCAGGTGCGGGAGTATGTGTTGGGCAGTGCAACGTTCAAAGAGACCAAACACACTACCCAAATAACCAGGCCTTTAATGGGGAAGAAAGTGCACACCGAACGGCCTATGCAGAAGCTGTATCTGGATTTCCTGGGCAAGT
>JAWNMV010000465.1:0-19529 GCA_035043635.1 Drosophila rellima
TCGGCACATTGCGCAATAAGGTCCCAATCCTTCTTGCCTAATAAAAATAACTTTTTTGCGCAGTGCCGAATGCCAATTTTTTTTTAAGAATAAGTAATATATTCAATTTAATATCGTTCGTCACAAAATTAGATATCCGAAAATTTGAGGCATGGACATGTTTTCGTCACTAGAATTTTACCTTGTGAAGGGTTAATTTTTACACTTTTTCTGATAAAAATTCCACGAAATTCAGAAGGCGGGGAACTTTTGTGCAGCAAGTGCAGAAACATACGTTATCTTTGAAAGCTCACAGTTGACTAACTATTGATATAAATTCCAAACGATAATTATTTACCAATGAGATTATCTTAACTTTGATCTTTGAATTAAATACAGCTAAATCTCCCGAATCGACCACTGTCACAACGGTCTTAATCTGTCCTAAAAATTTGATCCTGGTTGGGTATTATCTTCAAGAGTTTATTCAAGAACCAAATTAAATCTTTATATATATTCTCACCAAAAAAGATGTAAACCATTACCATCTTTATTTGGTTACATAATAATATCATAAGTCACTAGTTAACAATATGTGATCCAAAATGTCAATTAAGTCTTAATTTATTTCACAGCTTTCTGTAATCTCTCTTAATTTTTGGAATTAACTTTTAGTTGCTACTAAACCATGAAAACAAATAACTTGATTTAATATTGGTCGACAAATTGTAATTAAAATTCTACTCTTATGTAATAAACTTGTATTATTAGTTATAAGATATTTAATGTTTAAAATTAAGTTCCTTTAAAGTAAATGATAATCGAGATAGCGTCGTTTCGGTTAGCCTTTATTACCGTTTTACTCCGATCTTTGGGAGCGAAGAGTTACCATTCTCTGGATACGATAGTTGCCATTCCCTCTCATGTGTGAGTAAACGTCAAGAGAAGGGATTGTCCTAACGGAGAAAAGGAAGGCGAGGATGTGGGGTTAAGATTGATGACGGAAAAGCCCAGCAGCCAAAACAACGATGGAATACAAAAATTGTAAAGCAATATAATAAAACTGTTACTAAGAACTTTTAAGTGTTGTGTGCTAGTGAAGGTGGGGTTGGGTGTTATTGTAACTCCATCCCCTCCTGGAAGTCAAGCCAGAGGAGCTCCCGAATAGTAATCAGGCGGAAGATTGGGTCGGTCTACGCGGAGACGAGATGGGCGAAGTGCTAGCCGCTGTGGACGGAGACGTGGGTGCATTGACTAAGATCAGCTCAACTGAGTGCCTGCTCCGACCGAATAGCACCGGCAATGCCTTCCAAGTGAAGATGAATACCTACGAAGAAGTCACCATTTCGCCTTTCCACCCACCCAAGGGTGGGTGTGAGGCAGCATTTGGCGGACCTAATATTTCAGTATTCTGGCAACTCTAACCATCGATAAAAATATCGAGAAAAATATTGAAAAAAAAACCCCACGAAACAACAAAAATCTCGCTTATTTTTCGACACTTTTTTGACGGGCTTGAACAGCGATAGATCTAGTGCGCATTTTTTTCGTAAGTGACCAGCGGAGCACCACAGCCTGCCGGCAACAACAACAACCACAAGTGCGTCTGTGATCAGCGGAGCACCCCTTTTGGACGCGGGGTACTCTGACCGCTTCGGGAGGCGCTGATGGCTTCTAGTGATTCAGGCACTGGCACAGCCACCTCGCCTCATAGATCACCACCCAGCCTTTATGAAGCGCGAAGCCGATTGAGAACGCTACCGAAACGGGTACCCAAGAGGGCGGGACAGAGAAATCGAGCTGAGATGTAGCTCATAGGCATTTCTCGCCGTCCTCCTGGGTCACCGTTTGATCCAAATGTGCTTCGGGCTCGGCACAGGGTCAATTGCCATGGGTTGAAACAATGCCTTTAGAAAAGGATAGCAGGTGGGAAAAGTTCAAAGAGAATCTTCTCGAACTGCATAAGATTGTAACTCCCAGGTACGCTCACGCCAGCTTAAATACAAGCATACAAGTGGATACAGTAGTCACACTACATTGAATAAATACTTTCCCTTCATTATTCGCAACATTCGTGGCTAATCGAGCTGCAGGCATCCAAGAGATGACTAAAGATTTATCTTAGCGACATATGCCGACGTTATTGAACCCGGCCGATCTGGCGTTAAGAGGTTGCGACAGATTAAATATAAAAAGTCTGCTATAGTTTGTCTTGTTAGCAGCTGTGACTTACTGGCTTATTTAGTGTCCCGATTTTCGTCACGTACCAATAGTTCGAATAGTTGCGTTCATGTATCGTCTTATTTTAGGGCCGAAGGCTGAAAACCGAACTGTTGTTCTCAGCCCAAAGGCGTTGAACTTTGCGTTTCTGAAGGTTCTGGAAGTTGTTTAATACTCAGAGTTCAATGTGGACTTTAAAAAATTTAAGAAAGGTCAATTTATGCAGGAAGGCATCCAGTTTCTGACTCACTACATATAACAGTCAGATAAGTTTGGAAGACGAGTTCCTTTAATGCGATTAGGAGGCAGATTATTTAACGCACCATTGGAATATGATGCCAAATTACCAGTTTTGAAGGCAAACAATTGTCACTTAATTGAGGGAACTTCATATGGAAAAATGACACGCAGGAGCAAGGCCAATTATAGCAATGCTTCGCCAGCGGATTCGGCTGGTAAATGCTCGAAGAGAATTTACTCGAGTAGTTCGGAAATCTTTGTTTAAGGTTCAAGCCGAAGCTAATGGAACAGATAATAGGAAATCTACCTGTTTATCGGTTAGACCATTATTCTTTTGCGGAGTATATTTTTGTGGGCCAATCAATGTCTTAAAGCGAATTGGAGGACGTGCCCCACTAAAAATGTATATTGCAATATTTGAATGTTTTGCTTCAAAGGCTGTTCGCATAGAACTTGACGCAGCTTTATCAACTAATGCCTTTATTTCGACATTAAAAAGACATGGCGTTCCCAGCCGAATCTACTCGGACAACGCAACAAACTTCGTAGGGACCAACAATCTGCTATAGGAGTTGCAGGAGGCGATCGAGCGGCAGCGGACCAGCAGTAGTCGTTCGCAGCGGAGAAGGACATGAAGTGGTGCTTCCCCCGCGAGAGTCTCATTTCGGAGGGCTGTGGGAAGCAGCCGTAAAGTCCGCCAAGCACCTCATGCGGCGACAAATCGGGGACGCCTCGCTGGTGATAAGCGAGGTCAGAGGAAATCTGGAGTTTCTCGGCTTTAAACGCCCCTAAGCGAGGACCCAAACAATGAGGTAGCGCTGACGCCAGGCCACCTGCTCGTCAGTCAGGCGCTTCATTCGCTGCCGCAAGGATCAAGACTACGTTCACAGCCTTTAACCTCGCTGCAAATTGCCAATCGGGGCACTCGTGGTCAACCACGAGGACAACACTTCACGACAGCGCTGAACAACAGGCTGGTCATTCACGGGGCAGACGGTCGCATAAGGGTGGCCGACGTCAAGTCCACAAGCTCGCTTTGTTGGCGATCCTTTGAGGGTGAGAGCTTTATCGTGCCCGGTATGTTTAGTCATACATTAATTAATAGTCAGTTATATCGAATTGTCATGAAGTTTAAGTTAATTAATGAAGTGTATATATTAAAGTACCCTAGTTTGTAGTTATTTTACCTCTTATATTCTAACAGTGTGCAAGCGCACGCATCTTGTTCGGCCGAAGGAAAGCGGCGGATTAAGCAGCTGCCAGTCACCGTTTGATTACCATTAACGCCGAACGCCATTGTTACACTCAGCAGCTACCAACTGCTTTAACCCCCTTGAAATTTTTTATACGGAATAAATTGTACATTATTAATTGACCTCCGGTTTTTTTATTTGTTGATTTTGCTTCGATTTTACACCGATTTTGAACAAATTTGTATTGTTCTTGGTATTGTGTTGTTTTGAGAGTGTGATTTTTGGTCAAGAAAGGTGCAGCTACCCGCTTCATTGTTGAGTGGATTATTCGCAGGCGCAAACCATTGCATTAATAAAAGTAGCAATAACTAAATCAAAAAGTGGTGTGTGGAAATCTGCTAGAAAACCTAAGGGATGTGGAATGCATTCAGGAAGAGCCGCCTAGTGGACTGTGTGTGCAACCGTACCTTAGAAGGCAAAATGCCAAAACGGACAAACACGGATCACCGCACCCAGTTCCGAAGTAAAAAAAAAAATAATAATAAAAGAAAGAAAAAGAAAAGTAAAAAAGAAGGAAAAAACGAAACAAGTCACGATCACAATAATAAGAACCGGTGAAATAAACAAAAATTATTGTCATACATACAACATAAGCAAAAAAGAAATAAGAAATTCATTCAGGAAGAGCCGCCTAGTGGACAGTGTGTGCAACCGTACCTTAGAAGGCGAAATGCCAAAACGGTCAAACACGGAACACTGCGCCCAGTTCCAAAGAAAAAAAAAGAAAATAAAAGAAGAAAGAAACGAAACAAGTCACGATAATAAGAACCGGTGAAATAAACACAACATACTGTCATACATACAACATAAGCAAACAAGAAATAAGAAATTTTTAAAGAAAATAACGATAATATAATAACGGAAAATGAGATTGAAAATAGAAAACAACGAATGTATGTGAAAAACGACAAGCCAAACTTTAAGATAATGGAGTTGGTTTTTATAGCCGTGGACAGATATAACAATTCAATCCATTCGCTCATGAATCGCAAGCCAGTCGATATTTTCTTCGACCTTCAGAACAAATTACCAAGGCCTCTCAAATCTTAAGGAACAGACTGAATAAGACATAACGAACCTAATTGCTTCGCAACAAATTTATGAGCTGCAGCCTTGCGAATAAATAACAACGCAGAATAACTAAATTTAAGTGTTTTCGTTTATTGGTGACTCCTGGCCGACTCTTAAATTCAGCTTTAATTCAAGATAGTATTATAGATTCGTAGCTATGGCTGCTGCCGGGTGTCTTCCTGACGATCCTGATCGCTGTACTTGGGGTCCCGGTGAGATCCGGTAGGGATCCTTTCTCCGGTAGGGTGGAAGCTGCTCCTGGATCGCGTACTCCTAGCTTGTCTGCCCCTGGTAGGTGCGTCCGGGTGCTGCCTCTGCAAGAGCACCTTGAGTCGATCCTGGTTTCGCGAGGATTACCGAGGTGAGTCTCGCTGCCGCAAAGACGTCTTTCCCCTGACCATACTATAGCAGCGATATTTAACCTAATCCTAATTATTCCCAAACCTGCACCGAGCGGGGACACTCCAGTTGGAAACTCGCTACCGCAATCCATATTTAGTAATTCTGATCGCAAGGACGACTTAACCCTAAGTCCTTGTAACTACAAGAATTGGTGACGTGATTCCGTGACTACAAGGATTGTTTCTTCATCCTGTGACTACGAGAGCTGGTGACTTGATCCTGTGACTACAAGGATTTATCATTGATCCTGTGGCTACAAGGATGGATGATTGGCCGAGTGACTACAAGGACTGGTGAAGTGATCCTGTGGCTACAAGGATTGATGATTGATCCTGCGACTGCAAGGACTAGTGACGTTATCCTGTGGCTACAAGGATCGATGCGTGATCCTGTGACTACAGGAACTGGTGATGTGATTCTGTGGCTACAAGGATCGATGCTTGATCCTGTAACTACAAGGACTTGTGTCGTGATCCTGCGGCTACAAGGATCGATGCTTGGTCCTGTGACTACAAGGACGTGACGTGATCCTGTGACTACAAGGATTGATGATTAGTCCTGTGTCTACAAGGACTGTTGATGGCCCTGATAATACGAGGACTGTTGTTGGCTCCTATTGACACGAGTAGTGCTGACTCGATTCGATTGTCCCGTGCGAGCGCCTTGCATGCCCCTTTATAGAATTTGGTCGTAGAAGTAACGTCCTTAAGCCAGCGGGGTCTGCGCTCAGTAGTCAGCCAGCAACGCTAAACTTAGCCGAATAGCCGAGATTTGGCAAGAAGAGCTAATCTGTGAGTTTCATTCTAAAGCTTAATTTGCACTCGATTTTTTCTATGATAGCTATATGATATATAAATCCGATTATGACAAAATATGGTCAAGATGTAAAAGAGAGTCCCAAATATACAATCTGTTAGTTTGGTTGAGATATCTTAAGAAACAAAAAAGTTTTTCAAATTAAAGGTTACATTCATCCGATTGTTCCTTTGGGAGCTACATTGTAATCCGACCTTGACAAAATTTGGTCAGGATGTAAAAGACAGTTCCAAACATACAATCTGTGAGTTTGGTTGAAATATCTTGCTAAACAAACGATTTTCATCCGATTGTTCATATGGCAGGTATTTGATATGGTAATCCGACTTAGAAAAATGTTGGCCAGGATGAAAGAGATAGTCCCAAATACATAATCTGTGAGTTTAATTGATATATCTCATAAAACAACAAAAAAATTTCTAGTAAAGGCTACTTTACATCCGATTGTTCCTACGCAGCTATATAATATAGAAATATGATGTTGACCAATTTTGGTCAGGATGCAATAGACAGCCTTAAATATACAATCAGTGAGTTTTATTGAAGTCTCGTAAGAAACAACAAAGTTTTTCCATCTAAAGGTTAAAGTGCATCCGCTTGCTCCTTTGGTAGCTGTATGATAGACCAATTTCAACCAAATTTGGTCAAGACATATAAGACTACCGAAGATGAATATTCTGTCAGTTTGGTTGAGATATCTCAAGCAACATGAAAGTTTTTCGTTCTAAAACTTAGGTTTCGACTGATCGCTCCTACCATACCCCAAAATTTCTGATATCCAATTTTGTGACGAACGATATTAAATTGATTATATAACTTATTCTTAAAGAAAAAGTGTTGCATTCGGCACATTGCGCAATAAGGTCCCAATCCTTCTTGCCTAATAAAAATAACTTTTTTGCGCAGTGCCGAATGCCAATTTTTTTTTAAGAATAAGTAATATATTCAATTTAATATCGTTCGTCACAAAATTAGATATCCGAAAATTTGAGGCATGGACATGTTTTCGTCACTAGAATTTTACCTTGTGAAGGGTTAATTTTTACACTTTTTCTGATAAAAATTCCACGAAATTCAGAAGGCGGGGAACTTTTGTGCAGCAAGTGCAGAAACATACGTTATCTTTGAAAGCTCACAGTTGACTAACTATTGATATAAATTCCAAACGATAATTATTTACCAATGAGATTATCTTAACTTTGATCTTTGAATTAAATACAGCTAAATCTCCCGAATCGACCACTGTCACAACGGTCTTAATCTGTCCTAAAAATTTGATCCTGGTTGGGTATTATCTTCAAGAGTTTATTCAAGAACCAAATTAAATCTTTATATATATTCTCACCAAAAAAGATGTAAACCATTACCATCTTTATTTGGTTACATAATAATATCATAAGTCACTAGTTAACAATATGTGATCCAAAATGTCAATTAAGTCTTAATTTATTTCACAGCTTTCTGTAATCTCTCTTAATTTTTGGAATTAACTTTTAGTTGCTACTAAACCATGAAAACAAATAACTTGATTTAATATTGGTCTACAAATTGTAATTAAAATTCTACTCTTATGTAATAAACTTGTATTATTAGTTATAAGATATTTAATGTTTAAAATTAAGTTCCTTTAAAGTAAATGATAATCGAGATAGCGTCGTTTCGGTTAGCCTTTATTACCGTTTTACTCCGATCTTTGGGAGCGAAGAGTTACCATTCTCTGGATACGATAGTTGCCATTCCCTCTCATGTGTGAGTAAACGTCAAGAGAAGGGATTGTCCTAACGGAGAAAAGGAAGGCGAGGATGTGGGGTTAAGATTGATGACGGAAAAGCCCAGCAGCCAAAACAACGATGGAATACAAAAATTGTAAAGCAATATAATAAAACTGTTACTAAGAACTTTTAAGTGTTGTGTGCTAGTGAAGGTGGGGTTGGGTGTTATTGTAACTCCATCCCCTCCTGGAAGTCAAGCCAGAGGAGCTCCCGAATAGTAATCAGGCGGAAGATTGGGTCGGTCTACGCGGAGACGAGATGGGCGAAGTGCTAGCCGCTGTGGACGGAGACGTGGGTGCATTGACTAAGATCAGCTCAACTGAGTGCCTGCTCCGACCGAATAGCACCGGCAATGCCTTCCAAGTGAAGATGAATACCTACGAAGAAGTCACCATTTCGCCTTTCCACCCACCCAAGGGTGGGTGTGAGGCAGCATTTGGCGGACCTAATATTTCAGTATTCTGGCAACTCTAACCATCGATAAAAATATCGAGAAAAATATTGAAAAAAAAACCCCACGAAACAACAAAAATCTCGCTTATTTTTCGACACTTTTTTGACGGGCTTGAACAGCGATAGATCTAGTGCGCATTTTTTTCGTAAGTGACCAGCGGAGCACCACAGCCTGCCGGCAACAACAACAACCACAAGTGCGTCTGTGATCAGCGGAGCACCCCTTTTGGACGCGGGGTACTCTGACCGCTTCGGGAGGCGCTGATGGCTTCTAGTGATTCAGGCACTGGCACAGCCACCTCGCCTCATAGATCACCACCCAGCCTTTATGAAGCGCGAAGCCGATTGAGAACGCTACCGAAACGGGTACCCAAGAGGGCGGGACAGAGAAATCGAGCTGAGATGTAGCTCATAGGCATTTCTCGCCGTCCTCCTGGGTCACCGTTTGATCCAAATGTGCTTCGGGCTCGGCACAGGGTCAATTGCCATGGGTTGAAACAATGCCTTTAGAAAAGGATAGCAGGTGGGAAAAGTTCAAAGAGAATCTTCTCGAACTGCATAAGATTGTAACTCCCAGGTACGCTCACGCCAGCTTAAATACAAGCATACAAGTGGATACAGTAGTCACACTACATTGAATAAATACTTTCCCTTCATTATTCGCAACATTCGTGGCTAATCGAGCTGCAGGCATCCAAGAGATGACTAAAGATTTATCTTAGCGACATATGCCGACGTTATTGAACCCGGCCGATCTGGCGTTAAGAGGTTGCGACAGATTAAATATAAAAAGTCTGCTATAGTTTGTCTTGTTAGCAGCTGTGACTTACTGGCTTATTTAGTGTCCCGATTTTCGTCACGTACCAATAGTTCGAATAGTTGCGTTCATGTATCGTCTTATTTTAGGGCCGAAGGCTGAAAACCGAACTGTTGTTCTCAGCCCAAAGGCGTTGAACTTTGCGTTTCTGAAGGTTCTGGAAGTTGTTTAATACTCAGAGTTCAATGTGGACTTTAAAAAATGTAAGAAAGGTCAATTTATGCAGGAAGGCATCCAGTTTCTGACTCACTACATATAACAGTCAGATAAGTTTGGAAGACGAGTTCCTTTAATGCGATTAGGAGGCAGATTATTTAACGCACCATTGGAATATGATGCCAAATTACCAGTTTTGAAGGCAAACAATTGTCACTTAATTGAGGGAACTTCATATGGAAAAATGACACGCAGGAGCAAGGCCAATTATAGCAATGCTTCGCCAGCGGATTCGGCTGGTAAATGCTCGAAGAGAATTTACTCGAGTAGTTCGGAAATCTTTGTTTAAGGTTCAAGCCGAAGCTAATGGAACAGATAATAGGAAATCTACCTGTTTATCGGTTAGACCATTATTCTTTTGCGGAGTATATTTTTGTGGGCCAATCAATGTCTTAAAGCGAATTGGAGGACGTGCCCCACTAAAAATGTATATTGCAATATTTGAATGTTTTGCTTCAAAGGCTGTTCGCATAGAACTTGACGCAGCTTTATCAACTAATGCCTTTATTTCGACATTAAAAAGACATGGCGTTCCCAGCCGAATCTACTCGGACAACGCAACAAACTTCGTGGGGACCAAAAATCTGCTATAGGAGTTGCAGGAGGCGATCGAGCGGCAGCGGACCAGCAGTAGTCGTTCGCAGCGGAGAAGGACATGAAGTGGTGCTTCCCCCGCGAGAGTCTCATTTCGGAGGGCTGTGGGAAGCAGCCGTAAAGTCCGCCAAGCACCTCCTGCGGCGACAAATCGGGGACGCCTCGCTGGTGATAAGCGAGGTCAGAGGACATCTGGAGTTTCTCGGCTTTTAACGCCCCTAAGCGAGGACCCAAACAATGAGGTAGCGCTGACGCCAGGCCACCTGCTCATCAGTCAGGCGCTTCATTCGCTGCCGCAAGGATCAAGACTACGTTCACAGCCTTTAACCTCGCTGCAAATTGCCAATCGGGGCACTCGTGGTCAACCACGAGGACAACACTTCACGACAGCGCTGAACAACAGGCTGGTCATTCACGGGGCAGACGGTCGCATAAGGGTGGCCGACGTCAAGTCCACAAGCTCGCTTTGTTGGCGATCCTTTGAGGGTGAGAGCTTTATCGTGCCCGGTATGTTTAGTCATACATTAATTAATAGTCAGTTATATCGAATTGTCATGAAGTTTAAGTTAATTAATGAAGTGTATATATTAAAGTACCCTAGTTTGTAGTTATTTTACCTCTTATATTCTAACAGTGTGCAAGCGCACGCATCTTGTTCGGCCGAAGGAAAGCGGCGGATTAAGCAGCTGCCAGTCACCGTTTAATTACCATTAACGCCGAACGCCATTGTTACACTCAGCAGCTACCAACTGCTTTAACCCCCTTGAAATTTTTTATACGGAATAAATTGTACATTATTAATTGACCTCCGGTTTTTTTATTTGTTGATTTTGCTTCGATTTTACACCGATTTTGAACAAATTTGTATTGTTCTTGGTATTGTGTTGTTTTGAGAGTGTGATTTTTGGTCAAGAAAGGTGCAGCTACCCGCTTCATTGTTGAGTGGATTATTCGCAGGCGCAAACCATTGCATTAATAAAAGTAGCAATAACTAAATCAAAAAGTGGTGTGTGGAAATCTGCTAGAAAACCTAAGGGATGTGGAATGCATTCAGGAAGAGCCGCCTAGTGGACTGTGTGTGCAACCGTACCTTAGAAGGCAAAATGCCAAAACGGACAAACACGGATCACCGCACCCAGTTCCGAAGTAAAAAAAAAAATAATAATAAAAGAAAGAAAAAGAAAAGTAAAAAAGAAGGAAAAAACGAAACAAGTCACGATCACAATAATAAGAACCGGTGAAATAAACAAAAATTATTGTCATACATACAACATAAGCAAAAAAGAAATAAGAAATTCATTCAGGAAGAGCCGCCTAGTGGACAGTGTGTGCAACCGTACCTTAGAAGGCGAAATGCCAAAACGGTCAAACACGGAACACTGCGCCCATTTCCAAAGAAAAAAAAGAAAATAAAAGAAGAAAGAAACGAAACAAGTCACGATAATAAGAACCGGTGAAATAAACACAACATACTGTCATACATACAACATAAGCAAACAAGAAATAAGAAATTTTTAAAGAAAATAACGATAATATAATAACGGAAAATGAGATTGAAAATAGAAAACAACGAATGTATGTGAAAAACGACAAGCCAAACTTTAAGATAATGGAGTTGGTTTTTATAGCCGTGGACAGATATAACAATTCAATCCATTCGGTCATGAATCGCAAGCCAGTCGATATTTTCTTCGACCTTCAGAACAAATTACCAAGGCCTCTCAAATCTTAAGGAACAGACTGAATAAGACATAACGAACCTAATTGCTTCGCAACAAATTTATGAGCTGCAGCCTTGCGAATAAATAACAACGCAGAATAACTAAATTTAAGTGTTTTCGTTTATTGGTGACTCCTGGCCGACTCTTAAATTCAGCTTTAATTCAAGATAGTATTATAGATTCGTAGCTATGGCTGCTGCCGGGTGTCTTCCTGACGATCCTGATCGCTGTACTTGGGGTCCCGGTGAGATCCGGTAGGGATCCTTTCTCCGGTAGGGTGGAAGCTGCTCCTGGATCGCGTACTCCTAGCTCGTCTGCCCCTGGTAGGTGCGTCCGGGCGCTGCCTCTGCAAGAGCACCTTGAGTCGATCCTGGTTTCGCGAGGATTACCGAGGTGAGCCTCGCTGCCGCAAAGACGTCTTTCCCCTGACCATACTATAGCAGCGATATTTAACCTAATCCTAATTATTCCCAAACCTGCACCGAGCGGGGACACTCCAGTTGGAAACTCGCTACCGCAATCCATATTTAGTAATTCTGATCGCAAGGACGACTTAACCCTAAGTCCTTGTAACTACAAGAATTGGTGACGTGATTCCGTGACTACAAGGATTGTTTCTTCATCCTGTGACTACGAGAGCTGGTGACTTGATCCTGTGACTACAAGGATTTATCATTGATCCTGTGGCTACAAGGATGGATGATTGGCCGAGTGACTACAAGGACTGGTGAAGTGATCCTGTGGCTACAAGGATTGATGATTGATCCTGCGACTGCAAGGACTAGTGACGTTATCCTGTGGCTACAAGGATCGATGCGTGATCCTGTGACTACAGGGACTGGTGATGTGATTCTGTGGCTACAAGGATCGATGCTTGATCCTGTAACTACAAGGACTTGTGTCGTGACCCTATGGCTACAAGGATCGATGCTTGGTCCTGTGACTACAAGGACTGTTGATGGCCCTGATAATACGAGGACTGTTGTTGGCTCCTATTGACACGAGAAGTGCTGACTCGATTCGATTGTCCCGTGCGAGCGCCTTGCATGCCCCTTTATCGTATTTGGTCGTAGAAGTAACGTCCTTAAGCCAGCGGGGTCTGCGCTCAGTAGTCAGCCAGCAACGCTAAACTTAGACGAATAGCCGAGATTTGGCAAGAAGAGCTAATGTAAAAGATGTAAAAGAGAGTCCCAAATATACAATCTGTTAGTTTGGTTGAGATATCTTAAGAAACAAAAAAGTTTTTCAAATTAAAGGTTACATTCATCCGATTGTTCCTTTGGGAGCTACATTGTAATCCGACCTTGACAAAATTTGGTCAGGATGTAAAAAACAGTTCCAACCATACAATCTGTGAGTTTGGTTGAAATATCTTGCGAAACAAACGATTTTCATCCGATTGTTCATATGGCAGGTATTTGATATGGTAATCCGACTTAGAAAAATGTTGGCCAGGATGAAAGAGATAGTCCCAAATACATAATCTGTGAGTTTAATTGATATATCTCATAAAACAACAAAAAAATTTCTAGTAAAGGCTACTTTACATCCGATTGTTCCTACGCAGCTATATAATATAGTAATATGATGTTGACCAATTTTGGTCAGGATGCAATAGACAGCCTTAAATATACAATCAGTGAGTTTTATTGAAGTCTCGTAAGAAACAACAAAGTTTTTCCATCTAAAGGTTAAAGTGCATCCGCTTGCTCCTTTGGTAGCTGTATGATAGACCAATTTCAACCAAATTTGGTCAAGACATATAAGACCACCGAAGATGAATATTCTGTCAGTTTGGTTGAGATATCTCAAGCAACATGAAAGTTTTTCGTTCTAAAACTTAGGTTTCGACTGATCGCTCCTACCATACCCCAAAATTTCTGATATCCAATTTTGTGACGAACGATATTAAATTGATTATATAACTTATTCTTAAAGAAAAAGTTTGGCATTCGGCACATTGCGCAATAAGGTCCCAATCCTTCTTGCCTAATAAAAATAACTTTTTTGCGCAGTGCCGAATGCCAATCTTTTTTTTAAGAATAAGTAATATATTCAATTTAATATCGTTCGTCACAAAATTAGATATCCGAAAATTTGAGGCATGGACATGTTTTCGTCACTAGAATTTTACCTTGTGAAGGGTTAATTTTTACACTTTTTCTGATAAAAATTCCACGAAATTCAGAAGGCGGGGAACTTTTGTGCAGCAAGTGCAGAAACATACGTTATCTTTGAAAGCTCACAGTTGACTAACTATTGATATAAATTCCAAACGATAATTATTTACCAATGAGATTATCTCAACTTTGATCATTGAATTAAATACAGCTAAATCTCCCGAATCGACCACTGTCACAACGGTCTTAATCTGTCCTAAAAATTTGATCCTGGATGGGTATTATCTTCAAGGGTTTATTCAAGAACCAAATTAAATCTTTATGTACAAAACATGTTCTCACCAAAAAAGATGTAAACCATTACCATCTTCTATGTACTTTAATGCACGCAATTATACTAATAAAACAATTATTATTGAGTTTAGCACTAGACATCCAACCCTCGCGAGCGCATGACTGTAGCCTCGTCAGCTTGTTCGTTTACTAAACCTGAAGAAATGTTTCGGTGGTAAGAAATTTGAGTTAAGTCAAGTGGTCGTCGCTGAAAAAATACCAGTTTTGGGAATCTTGGTAAATTCAATTATTTTGATGGAATTAGGTAAACCCCTCCATAAAGTGTATCGCGCTAAAATTAGACTACTCCACAGTGGACAAATTGGTTCTAGCTAGCGGCATATATTTAATATTTTCAAATTTAAAACAGGTCTAATTTATTTTCTCAAATCGATAATAGATACTTTGATAAGACTTTTAACGGTTTTTCATAAGGTCTCCGAGCATCCGATCGTTAACTATGGACTGTCTATCACAACATATGTTTAAACAAGCGTTTTACAAAATTGTTATTTTGTTGTGAGCATTGATTTTGAATTTCTTGTGAAATTTGAAATCTTTATTTAATTTATTAAAAGTTTGGTTTTTTATTCACTTCAAGGTATGTATTATATAAAAAAGCAGTGTTTAGTGTATTAATTACAGTAATTTTAGTAAAACTAACCAGATTCACCTAAATTCAGTCTAACATTGATTTTTTCTGGAAGTTTGAACCATTGTGCTTCCAAAATGCGCAATATGAACTGATTCTACATGCAACTCTTCAAATTCTGGCACTTTTTGAGTAAAATATCTGTATCAAAACCAACCCTTTTCATACTCTATGGCCATTGAAAATGGTCAAAAAGGGTAAAATGGTTTGGTGAAATGTATGTAACTGGCAGAAGGAAGCATCTCTGGCCCTATCACTGCGGAGGGCAGTCCGCGCTAGTGACGCGCTAGCAATATATACAGGATGAATGGAAAATTTGCTACAACTGCCCGATCAGATCGAGTTATGCACCGATCGAAAGGTATAGTTTTAGCTAACAGAAATGCGTACTAACACTTTTGAAAACTGGTTCGTGAGATAATCAGGAGTAAGTGGAAGGGGCGAAATTTAGATGATTGCAGTAAATGCGGCCGTTGGAGCCTTTCGGTAAATTGTTTTAATTTTTTACGATTCAAAAATACGCGTCGAAAGACACCTCAATCAAAAAAATCCGATTAGTGGTTCATAAGATAATTAAATTTGAAATTTTGAAGGGCCTTTCCAAAATGAAATGAAAAGTAAGTTTGTCTGTTTGGATCAAATCGTCGATATAGCTTAAAAGTTTGAATAAGAACTTGTTCTTAATCAAAAATCTAGAAACTTTTGTTCAACGACTTTTTCGAAAAATAGCTAGCTTAGCGGGAAATCGCTAAAAATTGCTAAACTTGAAACCACCCTAATATCCAAACCATGGAAGCTACAGAAGTAGGAAGTTCTATATATCGCTGAAAAGGTATTTGGAAGATCTTTTAGGCATACCAAAAATATTTCTTTCTGGAGTACATAGGTAAAAATCTACAGGTGAAAATAGACTTATTTGGCGATTAAAAAAAATCTACACCTCAAATCACTTTAAGATATGTTATTTGTTTACACTGCTTGCTTAGTTCATGCATGTTCACGGCAGAGCTTACCAGTGCCAATCCGATCTGACAGAATATGCATCTGGGGTGATCTTTTAAATTCTGACCAAGTTTGGTTGAAATCGGTCTGCTATCATATAGCTGCAATAGGAACAATCAGTCGAAAATAGAGTTTTAGTATGAAAAACTTTTTTGTTGTTTGAGATAGCTCAACCAAACTAACAAAATATGCATATAAGATGGTCCTTGGCATCCTGACCAAACTTGGAGGAAATCAAACCAATATATCATATAGCTGTCATAGGAATGATCAGTCGAAAATCAAGTTTTGGTATGAAAAACTTTTTTGTTGTTTGAGATATCTCAACCAATCTAACAGAATCTGCATTTGGGGTGATCATATACATTCTGACCATGATTAGTTGAAATCGGCCTGCTATATCATATAGCTGCCATAGGAACAATCAGTCGAAAATCAAGCTTTACTATGAAAAACTTTTTTGTTTATCGAGATATCTCAAAAAATCTAACAGAATATGCATTTGGGGCTATCTTATACATTTTGACCAAGTTTGGTTGAAATCGGTCGGCCTTATCATATAGCTGCCATAGAAACGATTTGTCGAAAATTTATATTGAGTATGAAAATTTTGGTTTTTTCTGGAGAAAACACAATCAGACTCGCAAAATGGGAATTTTCTTTTGTCATATATGTCCTGATACAATATTTAATATATGTATGTACCGATTAGTATTATTTTCTTTTAATCATGAGTTGCTTTTTCATAGTAATTACGGGGTCTCCATCAGTCGCTCGACTGTAGCTCCGCGAGCAAAGCACGCCGTGGGCTGGCGAGCGAAACGAGCAGGGGGTGGAGCTCCTAGTTAATTGTTATTATTGTTAACTGAACATATACATTTTACTTACAATATATAGAAGACTTCAGCATCAAAGTGTCGTAGCAGCCAGACCTCGGGATAACCAGTGCTGCCAGACAATTAATTTTAATTTTGCAACACGGCGGTATTTAGTTTATTCAAATGAGTTGGACTTTTATGGTCTTCCTGTAACGCTTTTTGATTTAATGTGTTCTTATTCTCTTAATTAATTTTTTTTCATGGGACTTATGCTTGATACAGACAAATTCAAAAACGTCTGGTATCTCCTAAAAAAAACCTCTTAACGAGGTAAAATTCTAGTGACGAAAACATTTCCATTCCCCAAAATTTCTGATATCCAATTTTGTGACGAACGATATTAAACTGAATGCCGAATGCCCAACTTTTTTTTTAAGAATAAGTTATATATTAAATTTAAAAAGATAAAGTATATATATTCTTGATCAGTATCAACAGCCGAGCCGATTGAGCCATGTCCGTATGTCTGTCCGTCCGTCTGCTTGAGTCCAAGGATCTCAAAATAAATACAGCCTCAAAATAAGGCCAGGCGCTGTCAAGTATGCCATAAGCCGACACAAAGAAGGTGTTGCAAATGCCAAGTACAACAACACTTGGCTAAGTGCTTTGCTACTTACCACCAAGAATAGTTGCTTTGCGGACCCTTTTTAATTCAAAAAATTGTTTAAAAATTATATTAAAGTGTAACTTGTCTATTTTGAAAATAAAAGACTGCTTTTCACAATATTTATTTGACACCTAAAAAAATATTTTGGATAATATAGCAAAAAAAAATAAAAAATTGCGGCCCATCACCATTGTTCGACTACTTGAACAATCTTTTCCAAAAGATCTATAACATATAAAAATTTTTTGACCTATAATTTAATTTCAGAATTTAATTTCAAAACTTTTTGCATCGCGGCCGAAATTTGAATTGTTCATAAGTATATTCCACTAGATTTTTATACCCAGAGCGGGTATATTAAGTTTGTAAAAAGTGTGTAACGGGCAGAAGAAAGCATCTCCGACAAAATAAAGTATATATATTCTTGATCAGCATGAACAGTCGAGTCGATATACCCTTGTCCGTTTGCCGGTGTAAACAAAACGATCTCAGAGATGGTAAGGGCTAGGACCATCAAATTATAGAATATAGACTCCCCATTAAGTCAGGCAACACCAGTTTATGTTGAAAATTTGCCACGCTTACTGTGAGGATCGTATTTGAAAAAAATAATGACATCACCTTTAATTTAGGGTTTAAAATTTAATTTTTTTTGTATGCCAACGGGTGTAGGATCATGCCCAACAACACTAAGCAAATTACCTATAGAGAACCCATCCCTTACAAACGAATGTGCCATTCGTTATTGCTCGCGGAGCGTCCACTCTCGGCTGGGAAATATTTTGAGAGTGGACGCTCCAAAGAAACGGACTTTATTTTTGTGGCCGCATCAGTCGACTGGCAGAGCCCGTAGCTTGCACAGGTGTGGAAATCAACAATATGCGCACTATGAAATACCCTCAAAACTTTTTAACCTTATTCTGTTTTAGAACATCGAAAAATAAATAAATTTTTTACGGTTCATGATTAAATTAAAAAAAATTATTTGTTATTTCAATTATAAATATTTTTTTTTGCACCTTGAAATTTTCATATTAAAAATTTAACCTGTACAGGGTATGAGAGTTTGCATACAAAATCTTAATGGCAACAAAGAAGTGGCAAAGCAATGTTGCACATTTTCTCAATTCGACACAATTGTGGAAGGGTAAAGCTTTACCCAATAGTCGTCTTGAAGCAATTCTGTTGGCCCAAAAGTAACGCGAGTCGAAAAATGCATACAGAATGAGAATATTCATCTCTCATCCTCTTTGCACAATCGTACTCTGATATAGCCAGACAGAGACAGTAATAGTCGAGGGCCGAGGCTGATGATGTGTGCATCAGAGAGCTGCAACGAGTAAACAGTTTTCGCTCAGACTCGAATATCTACTTGTGACCGTTGTGTTTTGTTACTTGTTGTGAATCGTTGACACAAACGGATCAGAAAAGGAGTAACAAATCGTATCACTACTCGAGTCATGACTCGAGTTACTCGTTTTTAAAATGTGCGCGGCGGAGCGGGCAGGAGAGAGCAGTGCAACCTCGCTGAAGTCTACCTAACTGTGTCGATCTACCCAAATGTGCGACCAAAAAAAAAAGGTCTACACTGAAAGAAATTATTGAGCAGCAGAATAATTATATTATAATAAACCACATTTTAAAAATCATAAAGTCCTCAAACCTACTTTATCATTTCACTCAGTGTACAAATTTCCGCGGCGCACACACAAGATGCGCCTTTGCTATGTTGTTGTTGTTAATTTTTATGACGGTCATAAATGAAAAGGGTCGAAAATGCCTCGACCCGACTCGAGTCGTGTGTGCGACGTCGCTTGCCCCTACCCCGCCAACCCCCTGCGTGCCTACCGCTGATAAACACACATTGCAATGTGAAGCATATTTGATTTATATTTTGAGCAATGTTTTAATTTAAAATGGCAATTGCACCTATATCTTCGCTGACTGGCTGATAAATATTTATAATTGATAGTTTGTTGTTCTTAAACTCATTTTATAAAAATTTTAATACCTAAGTACTAGAAAATAAAAATTTACATTTAATTTTAATAGGCTTGATGTATCGAATTTTTAGTTCCTTTTAATTAATAAATTAAATAAAATATATAATATCTAAAATAACTCAAATACTAATATAAATTAATAAATCTTTATTTTATTAAATTAATTTCGTGTCACTCTTTTTATTTGGCTATAAATAAAATAAATCAAAGAGACAAATCAAAGACAGACTGCCGCTTTCGATTTATACGAGCATGCGCGACTCAAACAAAACGAATCACACAAACGCATGACACAAACGCCTGACACAAACGCATGACACAAACGAATCACCCAAACGTATCACCCAAACGTATCACCCAAACGTATCACCCAAACGTAT
>JAWNMV010000466.1:0-53339 GCA_035043635.1 Drosophila rellima
GGTGATGGTTCCCTGAATCCGCCATGATCGTGCCGTTGAAGTTTGTGAGAAGTAAAGTGCCGTCGTCTACTAATTCAACCACGCCTTGGTCGTTTCGAAGGTAGTCACAGAAAGCGTGGCCTCCTTTCAGTAGCCGGGGAATGCAGCTGTTTTCGTCTAATTTCTTCAAGCTCTTCTCCTAGCATACGGTGGTGTTTCCAATTGAGAGGCAGTTTCCCAGCACTGCATACGTTTCCTGAGGGTCCATCGCCAATTTGTTATATTCCAATACAACCTGCTTTCCGGCGGTGATTGTAAGGTACAGGAGCATTAGTCGGTATTTTCTGTCCACAACCTTGGGCAGCGATAGGACGTATAGTAGAGAAGTTCCGTTGGTCAGTATTGACGGCTCAGAAAATTCCACTGCCTCCACCACATTTTGGTATGGTAGGCTCTGGGTTTCTGTTAGCAATGTCTCTACTTCTTTATGATCCAGTAGGTTCGTGTTGACGACTCCCGTCTTCGCCAGTTGGCAAGCCCTCGTGATTTCGTTGACTTGGTTTACCAGAATCAATGCCTTGTGCAATAGTACTGTGGCCACATGTACGTCCCCGTCGATGGCGTTTACTCTTGTGACAATGTCGTCCAGCTTTTGCAGCGAGACGTGTGTGGCATCAAACAACCTCGTGTTTATCTTGATTTGTTGGTTGCTATTTTTTACCACGTTGTCTTGGGACTGGAGGATACTGTTCCAGTCCGATGCATCCGGCGATCCGGCGACCCATTTCCACGCAGATCCTAGCCAATTGATGGAGCGAGGCTTACGGTGCGCTGTTGCGGTCATCTTTGCAATACCGTCCGTAGCTTCTTGTAGGTAGTGGCATACCAGGGCTCCGATTCTGCCGTCGGTGATCAGTGAAGTGGTATTGTCGATGACCTGCTGGAGTTGTTGTAGGTCGATGACGTGTGCGAGTTTGAATACTCAGTTCACACGCCATACGATGCCTTGCTGGGGGGGGATTTCCGGCGCGTCGTATTTGAAAACGTGGACAACTGCAATTATTTGAAGTGTGGTCGTGCTTACAATATAAGAAAAAAGGAAGGTGTACAACAAATTATATAGAACTTAAAGATAATTATACAAATTTTGTTTCTGTAAAACTTAAACGATATTTTGTGTACTTTGTTGTGTTACTTATTTGTTACTTTGATACTTTGGTTACAAGGTAAGTCATCTTTTTTATTTATTTTTTTTTTAAAGAATTTTTGTTTTTGCTCGTGTTACTTAATGTCTATAATTTTTTATTTATTTATTTTTATATTTTTTTTTGTTTTTTTTTTTTGAAGAAATTTTTGTGGTGTTTTTTTGTTTTGTTTTTGTTTGTGACACTTAATGTCTATAAATTTTTTTATTATTTTTTTGTATGTGATTTAATATAAAAAATGTGTCTTATTTAACGTTTTAGGTTTGTGAAACGTTTTCCATTTCTTAATTATTAACTTTTAATTTGGAACTTATGGAGGAGCTTGCCTGTCATTGTCATTACAGTGACCCTTCCATCCTCTTTTACCTCTTCTTTTTAAGCCGGTGTTTGTCCTTACTCTTCATTTGTTTATTGGAGACAAAAATCGTGTCTCCCGGTCTGTAGGTGGTGGGTCTTGTCCTAGTCTTATTAAACCTATCAGTGGACATCTTTTGTCTATATTCCAGTAGGCCTCGTATGTCTTCCTGCGTCTGTTCTTTAAAATTTGTGAGGCCTTGGTAATTTATCCTCGAATATCTATCAAAAAAAATGTCGACCGGTTTGCGGTTTGTGACTGAATGTACAGAGTTGTTGTATCTATCTACGGCTATGAAAACTAGCTCCATTACCTTAAGGTTGAGGTTGTCATTTTTTAAACATCTGTAAATTTCAAGGAAAGTCGAGTGGAATCTTTCCACTTGGCCATTGACTTCGCTTTTCTGGGATGGCGTGTAATACACTTCAATTCCTAAGGACTGTAAGTAGTTCAGTACTGTTGGGCAAAGTAGGCCTCTTTCGTTGTCTGACACCAATGTTTTCGGTGCGGTGAAGTAATGGAGAACTTCTATTAGTTTTTCGCGCAAGTGAATTGACGACTTGGAATCTATTGGAAAAAGGTTGGCAAATTTAGAAAATTTATCAATGCAGCTCAAGAACTTGTGATTTTCCAAAGTGAACAAGTCAATGTGGAGAATCTCACACGGGTACGTTGGAATAGGGGTCAGTTGCAGCTCTGGCTTGTTCGGGTGTCTGTCGTACTTAAACATTTTACAGACTTGGCAAGAAGACACCTGTGTCTTAATGCGACTAGCCATTTTGGGAAAATAAAACCTCTCCAAGATTTGTATTTTCATTTCCTTAGCGTTTCTATGCGCTCTGGAGTGCTCCTCTCCTATTATCCTACACATTTCCTCTTCGTCGCACACATCAGCAACCAACCTTTGGGTTATGCGAATTTTGTATCCCGAGAACGACTCTAGACAGCAAGTTTGCAAGAATTGCAAATAGGTCTCAGGTATTTTGATGCCATTTATTACCAACGGCTTCAAGTAATTTTTTAGAGAAGTTTGTAGGGTCAGCATTGAATCGCCGCCTATTGGGACCAAGTGGCGTACGTAACCCGCATGTGGGGTTTCGCAAGCATATTCCTGCCTATTGGGGTCAAACACGAGCTGGTTCCTAAACACGTTTAAAGGGGCTTCTACATGCGGAATCAGATCCGATGCATCTTGAAGGGCACTGTGAACTGTAGCCATGGATTCTGTTGCTGAAACGGTGGCTGTGTCTGAACCAAGATAATTTACATTTGATGTGATGCGGGAAAGAGCGTCCGCCACTACGTTTGATTTTCCTGGTTTGTAGATCAACTCGCAGTTGTACTCCTCTATGCGAGACTTCCATCGTTTCAATTTTGCATTATAGTTTCTGTTGCCTAACGCAAAGGTTAATGGTTGGTGGTCGGTATAGACCTTAATGGATCCGGCCCCGTAAAGGTAGGATCGAAGGTTGTCTAATGCCCATACTATGGCAAGCATCTCCTTTTCATTCGTGGCGTAATTTTCTTCGGTTTGGTTTAATGATCGAGAGATATAGGCTATGGGTCGGTCCTTTCCGGTGTCGTTCTGCGAAAGAACTGCTCCGATGGCATAGTTCGAGGCATCCGTGGTCAAATGAAAAGGTTTGTTAAAGTCCGGGAAAGCTAGTACTTCTGAAGAAGCAAGAATAGATTTCAAATTATTGAAGGCCTGTAGGCCTTCCTCATCGAGAACGATTGGGATGTTCTTTGATTGTGTGGCTTTAATGCATCTCTTTTATGGCCTTTACTTATTTCTCATCCGCCCGCATTCCTTCTGAAGTCACGACATACCCCAGGAATTCGACTTGGGTGCTCAGGAAGTGGGTCTTTTCCAAATTTACCTGTAGTCTAGCTTGTTTTAATTTCTCGAATACGGCGCGAAGGTTGTGCCAATGAGATTCATAGTCTTTGCTAAAGACTATAATATCGTCTATATAGACGTAGCAGATTTTGCCGATGTATTCTCTTAGTACGTCGTCGATCATTCTTTGAAAGGCCGCTGGGGCGTTTTTCAGACCGAATGGTAGGCGGAGAAATTCGTATTTGCCATTCAACGTAGAGAAAGCGGTTTTTGGGATATCAGATTCTTTCATGTGAATCTGGTGAAATCCCGAGGTTAGGTCAAGGGTCGTAAAAAATTTAGCTTGCCCAAGTCTGGACAAGGTAGACGTAATGACAGGGATCGGATAAGTATCAGAAATGGTAACAGCATTAAGGCGTTTAAAGTCAATCACCATTCTGTATTGTCTCTCCCCGTTGGGCTTTGGCTTTTTCGGCACTACCCAAATCGGAGAGTTATAGGGGCTTTTTGAAGGTCTAATTATACCCTCGCGCAAGAGTTCCTCGATTTTCTTCTCTACTTCGGTTCTCATGTTAGCGGGGTAAGGATAGCTTTTCGAATATATCGGCTCTTGAGTACTTGTACGGATTTCCGCCCTTACACTTGTTTCTACAGCTCCACCGGGCGAGAGCGGCTCGAAAATTACGGAGTATTTGTTAATTAATAAGTTGAGAGACTTCTTTACCTCTTCGGGGTGCTCGTCACCGAGTAGCGAGTGAATATTATGGGATGACCTGGCCAATAACGGTATTTGTACACCAGGCGTTATGGTCAAAGAGTCGTGTTCCCTGTCAATAAGTTCCTTAAGGAATTTCAGGGTGTCGTCTCCAATTATGCCATGGAAAGCGTTCAATCATGGGAGAACGAAGAATGTAATGGGGGAGTCGTTCCCTATTGGTCCGAAGAATGGACCCGTGATTTTATGGGTTATTTTTATACTACCTGCTGCGGACTGAACCTGGAATGGTTTAGCCAAGGGGGTGCAACCCTTAGCTGGGCGTTAGGTACGGGCTGGTTCACTTGGAACGGCCATGGGTATCTGGGACTTCCTACAGGGGGCCGATACATCTGGGGGGGTGGCGCAAACCTATAGGTAACATGAGTCCTCGAAGTCACGTTCTGTATCTCCAAGCAAATGGCGTAAGCTTCCGGTAGAGTCTTTGGCTTACGAATTACCAGTAACTTGGAAATGTCGCCGTTCAGGCCTCTGATAAAGACATCTAGTGCTCTATCTCTGTGGGATTCCACTAGAGCAATAGTGACCTCGGGGCTTTGTTCTCCGTTTTTTAAGTTGCCCAGTATGAGGGAGAAATGTTTGTGAACTGTCGCATAGAACGCAGCTAAGGTCTTTGCGCCTTGCGTTAATTGCCCCATTTGATATTCGAGAGTTCTTAAGTCGCGTTTGTCAGAGTAGTGAAGTGTTAGTATACGCTTTATTTCTGGCCAGTCGTCGTCAGACACGTTATAGGAGGCAAGCGTTGTTAATATTGACTGCAATATTGACCGATAGAGCGGTCTCTCCCTGATTATCTGATAATTTTTTAGGATAGCCTCGGCCCTACCGATCCATGAAACAAAATTGTCAGCTTCGCCTTCGAAAGCCTGCAATTCTTTTACGCTGTCCGGCAAGATCTCTTTATCTTTTAGCTCATATTCATTGCGTGCCGGTGTCAGAGGTTTGGGTTGCGCGACAACCGGGGTGTTTTTCTCTCGATCATTTTCTAACACTGCGACTTTATCGCTAACCTTTTTTATATCTTCCTTAATATTGGCCATTTGGCCAAGTAGCGCGGACAAGGTCGTTTCGAACTTGGTGAGGATTTCTTTAATTTCCTCCATTTCGAAATCTATCAAACACTGACTTTTCGATGGTAACAAGGTAAAAGAAAGAGGGAAGGGGTTGGATAGACTAGAATTTATTCGCAGCCCCTCTTAAAAATTTATCGGATGCAGAAAAAAAAAAATTTGTTTATCAATTTTATTTATCAATTTTTAACCCTTTGTTTTGTGTTGGAAAATTTTAATTTCTATTACTTTTTTTGGAAATCGGAAACGTTTCACTCACCCTTGTTCGTGTTTTTTTTTGTGTGTGGCTTATTCCGCCTTTAACGTGTAGATTATGGTAGTGTGTTTGTTGGTTGCGCTGCTTCACTCACAATTTGCAAATTCTGTACGAAAATAAGAGACTTTAGTGGATTAGAAATAAAATAAATAACTTAATTCAGAAGAGTGACAAGTGTTTGTGCGGGATTTTTTGTGCGTGCGTGACCTTTTCTTTTGTTTTATTTCTTATTCTAATTTTTCTTTTCCGAATTTATTCGATCTTGGGCATGGTGGACCGTATTGTTCCTTTTTGGCATTTCGCCTACTTGGGTACGGTTGATCACACAACTCACGAGGCGACTCTTTTGTGCTGATAACACTGGGTGTATCTAGTAAGTTACCACTGACCACTTTTTTATTGTGGGGGCCGCTCGCAAACAAGCTGCCGCAGCGTGATTCGTTGCGCCCGTGATTCATAGCATCATCACCGCGGCGGGTTTGTTGTTTCTTTTTGGTTCACAGTAACATTTGCGCTCGCGAATCTGATACTCGTCTAGTTAAGGACAGACAGATCGCCGCAGCGGGTGCGTTATTTTACAATTATAGCAACTTGTTTGCGCTCGTGGGTTTGTTTTATCGCGTTTCAACCCTTTTTTTTAATTGCATTCACGATCGTCACAATGACGCAATGACACTTATTTTCCTTAAATTATTTTGTGTAGTTTTAGGTTGAAGCACATTTTTTATTTAAACATAATCGCCAGAGTAAGATGAAAATGTGATGTATTTTAAGTGCCTATGAACGAAATATTTTGTTGAATAAAAAACAATTTTGCTTATTTTTTTTTGAATTTGCCTCAATCAAATATTTTTAAGTGAACGAAATGTTTTATTTAGCTAAAAGTTTTCCTTCCTTTTTTTTATGAAATTGCCTCAATCAGATATTTTTACGTGGCAATCGTGATTGCATTTGGGTTGAAACACTCTTGGCCTTTCTTTAAGGCAACGTCTCTTCTGCAGCGGGTAGTTGCTCATTTATTTTTCGGTTTTCATTTTTTTATTTAGTAATCTTACACACTAATTTTTCATTTTAATTTCTTTCTGCTTTTCGGGTTTCATTTTCTGATTTTGTAATCTTATACACTAGTTTTTTTTTTATATTAATTCTTTACATTTTTCTTTTTGTTATAGGACTTCACGCACACCGCATTGCACACACTTGTCTTTTATTTCGCACATTTTCCATCTGTTTTCCTTCGTTTTCACATATTTTTTCCGACTTATTTAGTAAGGTCCCCACCTATTAATAGATGGGTCCCTGCTCGGGCGCCAGTTAAGTATTTCCGTTATCCCATGATAACGAAAATATCTCGTTCTGAATTCCATGACGGCGGAACTCAGTAAGATTAAACATTACCTAAACATTGCTGTGGAATAGTAGTTATTCCTCAATCACATAGAAGTCCCACGGACAAGTCGCAATCAGTTGAAATCGTTATAATTATTTTATTCAAGTAATTTGCTTAATGAAGTAGTTAATTTGGTGTTTCGATACTGCTCTCAAAGCCGGTCGGATTCTCTCTGCCAGTTGTCCGCTGGCTTCTTCCTTAGCATACCTCGGTGTTCAAGTAGAAGTCGGCTTCGACGTCGGTGTCGTTCTTGTTGTTTCGCCGCGTTGTCGTTGCCATGCACTCCATAGCTGATCGCAAGTTTTGGGTCGTTGCTGGCCCCGAACTTGCTGATGTTGTGCAACAGCGGATATGGTGACCGCTGCCTCAGCGTAGCCGCTGCTTCAGCGAGTCAACGGCACTTAGAATGCTGACTTGGCGCGTGGGGAACGACGAGGGAAGTAGAACGTTGGGCTGTAAGCGGACACCGTGACAGCGACTGGAATGTGCAGCTCATCGCAGGGGCGACGAGAGTCAAGGGGGAATATCTGCACTGTTAACTTACATTTTCTATCAATCGTTCCTATGGCAGCTTTATAATATAGTAGACCGATTTCAACCAAATAAAACAAAAAAGCTTTTCATACTTAATGTTGGTTTTCGACTGATTGTTCCTATGGTAGCTATATGATATAGTAAACCAATTTCATCCGAACTCGGTCATAATGAATAAGATAACCCCAGATGCATATTCTGTTGAATTGGTTGAGATATATAAATAAACAAAAAGTTTTTCATACTAAAGCTTGATTTTCGACTGATTGTTCCTATGGCAGCTATATGATATGGTCAACCGATGTCTACCAAACTTGGTCAGAATGTATGAGATTATCCCAGATAAATATTCTGTTGAATTGGTTGAGATAGATAAAAAACAAAAAAGTTTTTTATACTAAAACTTGATTTTCGACTGATTGTTCCTATGGCAGCTATATGATATGTCGGACCGATTTCAACCAAACTTGGTCAGAATGTATAGGACCATCCTATATGCATATTTTGTTATATTTGTTGAGATATCCTTTAAATTGTCTTTTTAATTAAGATATTTATATTTTATGTAAAAATAACATTAATATAAATAATAATAAATATTATATTAATAAATAATATATAGAATATAAATAAATAATAAATATAACATTAAATAATAATAATAAATATTAAAAAAAATAAAAATTTCTTAAACTATGTTTAATTAGAACGCTCCATCTTTTAAATTGCCCTAATAATTTTGATTTATTTGATTTTAAGGCGTTCAAGGGTGCGTGGCCAAAATCTTAAACAAACTTGATCTGCTTGCAATATAGACGGACCTACATACCAAGTTTGAAGTCTCTAGCTACTATAGTCTCTGAGATCTAGGCGCTCTTACAGACGGACGGACAGACGGACATGGCTATATCGACTCGGCTGTTGATGCTGATCAAGAATATATAAACTTTATGGGGTCTGCCACCCCTCCTTCTGCCTGCTACGCACATTTTTTTTTATGACAAAGCTAATAGACCCCTGTACTTTTTTAAGTACGGGGTCTAAAAATAGTCCAAAGACTTTTTATATATTATTGAAATAAGATTGGCCATACAAGACAAAATATAATTAATTGCAATGATTAAAATATTGCATGTTTACACAAAATAACTAAAACATAATTATAGTTGGCCTAAACATATAATAATATATTTGGCTTGACAAACCAAAATGCAACATGTGGTTGGCCTAAATAACCAAAATATAATTGGCCAAAAAGCCAAAAATATGGTAAAATATCGTATATATGCTTACTAAGCAACCACAATATAATTGGCACAGCCGATTAAATTATAATAAAGCATTGTAGTCTGCTCAACAGACACTATATTATCATCGACATATAGTTCGCCTAAACAACCAAAATATAGTTGCCCTAACAAACCAAAATACAATAAAAACATGGTAGTCTGGTCAACAGATGTTATATTATCCTTGACACATAGTTGGCCTAAACAACCAAAACATAGTTGGCCCAACAAACCAAAATATAATTGGCCTAAATAACCAAGATATAATTAGCTACAACTATATTATTTAAAACAACTCGGTGGCTTCATGCTGCTAAATAACAACTGTGCCATTTGAGTAGGGATCATGCTAACATCTCCTAACTTTAGAATAGGGTAATTCCCAAACTAAAAATCATCCCACTTTTCCCATATTTCTAGAAAATATATATTCCAAAACATGATATCCCATTGTCATCACATGGTCCCCTTGATGGCGCTCGTGATCAGAATACACAAACTTGTCATTTGGCCGCACTGTTTGTATTAAATGTTTTATATGTGAGCACGCAACAGGCGCTCACATATTGTGAGTTGCCCTTCGTTTTTGCCATTCAACTAAGCCAGCGAGATGCTCACATATGGCCCTCTATGCGCTGGCAAACAAATATTTTACAACAGCCAACCAGAATAGTTGCCAACAAAACGGCCATTTCCATGTGCTGGCTCACAACACCAACAACAATAACAACAACAACAATTTTTAGACCCCGTACTTAAAAAAAATTTGAGGGGTCTATTAGCTTTGTCATAAAAAGAAATGTGCGTAACAGGCAGAAGGAGGCGTGGCAGACCTCATAAAGTATATATATTCTTGATTAGCATCAACAGCCGAGTCGATATAGCCATGTCCGTCTGCCGTCTGTCTGTAAGAGCGCCTAGATCTCAGAGACTATAAGAGCTAGAGACTTCAAACTTGGTATGTAGGTCTGTCTATATTGCAAGCAGATCAAGTTTGTTTTAAATTTTGGCCACGCCCCCTTGAACGCCTTAAAATAAAATAAATCAAAATTATAAGGGCAATATAATAGATAGAGCGTTCTAATTAAGCATAGGTTAAGCTAATATTCGCCATGTTTGCTGAAAATTACATTATGATCGGATAATAAACAGCGAAGATAGTAATCAACTAATTTTGTCTATATTTGCTTTACCTTAACAGCAACAATTACAAAACAATCAGGCAACAACAACAATGAAGTTTGACTTATGGTCCAGTAATAATGAAACCTACAATAAACAGTTGATCGTGAAATAGCCCTCTGGCTCAGTGTGTCGAGCGTCCATTTTTCTAAAATTTTCATTTGGGCCATGGGTCGCGGGTTCGATTCCCGTCACGGACAGATATATTTTTTTTTATTTAATATTTATTATAAATGTTATATTTATTATTTATTTATATTTTTTTTATTATTTATTATTATTTATTTATTATTATTTATATTAATGTTATATTTACATAAAATGGAAATATCTTAATTAAAATACAATTTAAAAGATATCTCAACCAATCTAACAGAATATGCATATAGGATGGTCCTATACATTCTGACCAAGTTTGGTTGAAATCGGTCCGATATATCATATAGCTGTCATAGGAACAAGCAGTCAAAAATCAAGCTTTAGTATGAAAAACTTTTTTGTTTATTTATATATCTCAACCAATTGAACAGAATATGCATCTGGGGAGATCTCATACATTCTGACCAAGTTTGGTTGAAATCGGTGCGCTATATCATATAGCTGCCATAGGAACAATCAGTCGAAAATCAAGCTTTAGTATGAAAAACTTTTTTGTTTTATTTCGTTAAAATCGGTCGACTATATTATAAGGCTGCCATAGGAACGATTGGTCGAAAATGTATACTGAGTAGGCAAATTTTTGTTGTTTCTGGAGATACCACAATCAGACTATCAGATTGGGAATTTTCTATTGTCTTATACCTCCTGATACAATGTTTTATATATGTACAGATTTATATTATTTTCTTAAAACCAGGAGTTGCTTTTCCACAGTAAGTACGGGGTCTCTGCCAGTCGAGTATGGTCGACTGTAGCACCGCCCACTAGTTTATACCTGTTTCCAACTTTTTTGCTTTGTCGCTCCAGTCAACCGGTCTGCCAGCCAGCCAAATACAGGCAAACATTTTGCCTACGTCAATGTGCTGGCACACTTTACAATAACACCGTAGCAGTTTCGTCGTCGGTAGCAGAAGCAACAACAACAACAATAATAGCAACAACAAAAATAACACGACAACCGCTAACTCGGATTGCCTTGCACAAACAGCAGGGCAAAACTCGACGCCATCCATTGGCAGTCGTCGGCAGCAGCAGCAGCAGCGGCAGCGTCATCAGTCGGCGCAATCCAGCTGCAGCTTACACATATATATATATTTATATAATTATACTTAGCCATATAAGTACATACAAATACACTATCAAAACGTGACAAAGTATCATAATACTTAAAAATTTAATACTTAATTATAACTAACCCCCTCCCCTAAACGGCCGATCCTGTATGTCCAAAATTTGTGTTGAAAGGGTATGCGGCAGTTGTATAATAATTGACCCTACACTGCTGCATGCCCTTTCCGAATACAAATCACACTGTCAAAACTGCACTAGGTGCACATAAAATTATCAAACATATATATTTCTGAGCAGTTGTAAAAATTTCTAAATTTTAAGCATACTAGTCATAACATAAAATTCTCATGCAACACTTAACTCTTAAGCTACTACTAAAATTATAAAGCTCTACTTTTTCTACTCATCTCGCCTAAAGTCACTGCAAACACACACAAAGACATACTCTGTTAAAAATACACGCAGTGACCAAAGGAATTGTAAAATGCACATATTATAACATTTATACCATAGCCTGCGTGCCATAATTCAAACATTTATAAAAAAATTGTGTATATTCAAGTGTCTCATATTGTAAAATAAAACATTCTGCTCGATTTCCCCTGTTGCTTTCAGCTCGCTCTGCCCCTCTTGGCTCCGCTTCTTCTTTTGCTCTCGACTCTCAGCTCGAGGCAAACACACAGCAGCTGCAGCAAGAACAAGATATTTGCTCAAGAGGCAGCAAAAGGGGCAGCAACCAATCAGCAGAAAACAACCACCAAATAAGACACACACACTCACTCACTCGCATGTGCGACAGAGTGAGCGAGAGAGAGGATTAGAGGATAGGATTAAAGTGTGTGCGTGTATATATATATATATATATATATATATATATACTCGTTTATTCTTGATTGTTCTCGTCTTATATTACTATGTATTATGCCAAATGTCACATGCGCGATGAATGCCGCTGCTAAGAAAATGTGATTTAATAACTTTCATTTTTCAATAGTCGACTAATGTTATTATTTATTACAGCCTTGAGTGTTCATATACTCTGAAATAATTTCTTGGTTTGCTTTAAGCATATTCGCCTTTGAATTAATGTGAGCATGCGCTCATAGATCAGTGTCGTCTGCATATAGGAAAGTTAAAATCTACACTTGATACCCTGAAAAATAATTATAATAATACAATGATTTTATTAGCAGTGTCGCCTGCTTTCATTAAATGTATGCCGTTTTAAACTTCATCAAATTAAATTTTAAATAAATGCAAAAAGTTGCACGTCCAATATTTCCGATTATTCTGTCTGTTTCCAACGTTCATTCGTCTGTTTCAAACGTGCGCAGAAAGTTCATTCGGATCGTTGCTACTTAAATATACATAAAAAGTTGAATAAAGTAAATTACAAGTCAGTTTGAAAACGTCAACGTGTGTGCTGATAAAATAAAAGTCATTGATTTAAAATATATATAAAAAAAATTGAATAAAATCCAATTTTATAAAGTTCAGCTTAAAGGCTTCAGAGTGCGTGTTAGTGTGTGTGTGCAAAGTGCCTAACCAGTGCGAATCATTGGAAAAAAAGTAAGCTAAACAAGTCATACAAAATCTAGTGAAGTGTCAAATCAGCTCCCAGGATAATTGAAAAGCTGTATTAAAGCTGAGAAATTCCAATTATCCCCCAAGTGCGATATAAGTTTTCTAGAATGGGCAATCCTGTCGGGCTATCACCTTTTCTACTGCCTTTACCTCTTACTGAAGCATCCTATTCTGCTATCAACTGCCTCTTTCTAAACCTGTAAGCGTACATCCTTTTTCTTGTAGACCGAGCAATGCCTACGCCAACCAAAAAACAAAAACCATTGGCCTCCAAATCTGTTGCTTGCAGGAAATAACTGAACTGGGAAAGGCATTTGAAGAACGCAGGCAAGGCAATGGATACTGAAGAAACTGTGACCATTAACATCGAGGACGATGACTGTCCTGCAGAGGAAGTAGGTCGCAAAGATCCTACAAGCAAATCTCTGGCATTTCTTGTCAAAGAAGTCATCGATCAATTTCTCGCCATCGACGGAGCACTAAAAGCCCTGCCTAACTCATTTACCACAAAGATGGCACTTGGAGGTGCCCTCTGGATATTACCTAAATCACAGTCTTCCAGGCTCAAACTCATTGAACACTTCAATCTAGAAGGCTACATTGTGGTCCAGGATCCCGAAAAGGGTGAAGCCAAATTCAAATGTGACATACGCAACATTCCAGCTAACACATCACTGTCATTCATAAAGAATGAATTCAACAATCTTGGATTCTCTACCTTAAGTGTGGTTAACCTAAAGGGTAATCACTCTGGAGATGCCCTTAATGCATTTAAAATGAAGGGGCAAAGAGTAACAAGGAAATTTTCAAAACCAAAAGCCTTGGAGCCTGGCATATTACCTTCGAAGAATACCATGGCGGTAAAAAAAATACCAGTGCCACAGATGCCAAAAGTTTGAAGAATGCACTCTCCCAGGCTATGTATGCTTTAAGTGCTCTGGACCGCATTACTACGATATATGCACCAAACCAAAAGATGCTCCAGGAACATGCGGCAACTGTAATGGCAGTCACATTGCCTCCTTTCCAGGCTGCCTAGCATACAAGGAAGCTTTTAAGAAACAGGAGCTTAGCAATTTCACAAAGCGTTCTGGACGAGCTATACAATCACTTAGATGGACAAACGAAGAAACCTTCGCCAAACCACTGCAACTGGCTAGTGACTCCAACCTATTTAAGCCCACAACTGCCTCATCCAAGGCCAAAGAATATATTCCACCACCTGATAAGATGAAGACTTTTCAACAACTCTCGGACGGAATGAATGCCTTCATCTTCAAAATGTCAAATCCCAAACGAGGACCCACTGAAAACTAGAAGAGGCGTTAAGCATGGGAGGCTCAGGCTCTGGCGTATTTGCTTGCCCTGTCGGACTGGTGCACTCCTTGATTGGGTTGGGGGTGAGGTGGTCGCCCTGGGCGTATCTGTCCGTCCGGTTCTCGGACATTGGCAGTATTGCGGCTATTGCTGGTGTCTGGGGGTGGGACGGGGGTATGCGTCCGGGAGACTGCCCCTTACCTACAACATGCACAACAGACGCTCCACTACTTGACTTACTTTTCTTGTATCCAACTTTATTTTTATGCTTCTTTATTTGCGATTTGATAATAACAAAAGTCACTGTGTGACAGGCCATCAAGGCTCTGAATCAATCTTATATGTTAATAAATCGCCTACTTCTTCATCTATATCTGTTGGACCTTCTCAAGCTCGTTTGCGTTCTGATAGTTCAAAAAACTAACATCCTCCCTCTTTATCTTTATCTTAATAGCCTATCCGTTCATTTAAATGTTGTTGCCTTTTCTGAAACATGGTTAAGGCCCGACATTCATAATTCTGAAATTCTTTCTAACAAATTCTCAATTTATAGAAAGGATCGTACCCCACGTATTGGTGGAGGTGTGCTTATTGCTATTGATGCTGATTTATTTTCGGAAGTAGTAGTAACCGACTGTTCTACTGATATTGAATTTGTTGCTGTCAAAATTAGTATTAATGGCATTAATATTTATATTACATGACTTCAGTACTATCACTCTCACTATCTAATCTAGCAACTAATCTCTAGTCTGTTCTATGCATGCTCTCTGTCTATTCTGTTATTGCTGGAGATCACATGTGGAGCAATTGGTCTTGTCCCGACTCGAGCGTTCTGACTTCCACGACCTAACATGATTTTCTTGATAATGTGTTTGGGATGTCATTGTGTCAGATCAATGATATCCCGAATTCATTGAACAGGATGCTTGATCTTGTTTTTGTTTTGGAACCCGCTTTTTTATCTGTCTCTCAGTACTAATCCTATATCTTTTCCGGAGGACCACTATCATCCGACTTTGGGGGTGTTGATGGATCTACCAGTCCGTATGGTTAGTTCATGTGGTAGGCCGAAAAAGTATTGTTACGATTCATAATGAACTTAAAATTAGCACAAACTTTCAAACAACTATGCCCAGAGTCTTAGTCTTCACTCCAATATTGAATCTAAAAAATGAATAGTCACTCCATATACTCCATTTCGACTGGCATCCAGCCGGCCCAGATACATCCAACTAGTGAATAAGTATATAAGACCACTCCAGCAATACATGGGCCCCATCCCAACAGTAAGAAGGATTCGACAACCGCCAAATCTCCAAGACCTTGTCAATAGAAAACAATCTCTGCTGCTTAGAATCAGTGAATTAAGCTCAAGACTGCCATATGACTCCAGCTCCTCGGAAAGAACGTTTAGACTTCGCTTTCCTATGACTGCAGTACAGATGACTGACATCCCTAGAGAGTTGCGCTCACTAAATTCTGAACTTCAGGAAACTGAACGTTTAATTGCTGCCAATAGAACACAAGCTAACACTCCTAATCGATCAATTTCACACTCTCAACCAAATCCTGGTCTACAACTAACCTCTGCCAACTCTCTGCTAAACGCACCGCCCCTTTCGCAGCCCCCAATTAAAAGACACAACCTTTTTGCTCTCCTTGGCAAGAAAGAAAATCTACTTCCTAGAATCAGTGAGGTTCGAGCAGCTCTTCCCTTTGATCCAGACTATACAGAAACTTCACTCACTCTTCGCTTCCCAATGAGTGCCACACAAATGACGCATATTATGCGTAACCTTAATGCTCTTAACAATGAACTACGGGAAACGGAGCGCCTAATTGCCATCGCTAGCGGTCGAACCTCCCCCCAACCACAACCACATACACAACCTAATCCAAATTCATTACAATTATTCCCTGATTCACAACAAAATCCGCCACCTCTATTCTCGCAACCATAATCATACCTCTGACAAAAACCGCCCACTAAAAACATGCCTACCGCCTACTGCCTATTAATCTACCTCTTCCCCCAAACTATAATAACCTACCAACTGTCAACCTAATGCCCAGCAGCAAATGATGGCTACATTTGACGTGATATTTAGCGATATCTTTCTCTGTCAATTTCTCTGATGTTGTCTGGCTAAAAGACCTCCGGTTAAACACTATCTAACCATGAAACAACTCAATCTTCTAACAACCATATAATATTGTTTTACTTCTCCTTGAATAGCAGACCAAACAATTTTGTCCCTATAATCTGCCAATCAAATACTACCTTCAGCTCTATCTTATTATGAGTCCCATCGTAAAAGATTCTCTTCTATCCAATCTATCAATTAACAGTCCTTCTATATAATATTGTCCCATCCTATCAAATCTGTCTTTCTACCAATAAGAAGAGGGTACTCTTTTTCGGGTACTGGGAGCCTTATCCAAATGGATACGTGCAGCTCAGGCGAGCCAGATCACTCTCCTTAAACCCTTTTGTTCCTATAATCTGCCAATCAAATACTACCTTCAGCTCTATCTTATTATGAGTCCCATCTTATACTCTCTTTTAAAAAAAAAGATTCTCTTCTATCGAATCTATCAATTAACATTCCTTCTATATAATGTTGTCCTATACTATCAAATCTGTCTTTCTACCGATAAGAAGAGGGTACTCCTGTTCGGGTACTGGGAGCCTTATCCAAATGGATACGTGCAGCTCAGGTGAACTAGATCCCTCTCATTAAACCATTTTGTCCCTATAATCTGCTAATCAACAACTACCTTCAGTTCTATCTTATTAAGAGTCTCATCTTAGTCTCTCCTATCAAATCTATCTACTAGCTGTCTTTAAACTCTTCTCACTAAAAGTCTTCCATATAAATCTGTCTTAACCTGTCAACCTAATCTTGTAATCCTTTCTACCTATCTCTAAAACAATTTACCAATTATGTATTCTTTCAAACTAAATATGTATCTTTAACCACACACTAACTACCTCCTCTCTTCCTAATATCTGCCACTCTCAGGTGTCTATCACGCACAAATCATACCTAATAGCATCCTTTTGATGCTTTCATTGCACTCCAATTTCTGCCTACTTTTTAATCTACAACACTCAAACTTTCTATCTACAAACCTATAACAAATTGCCTCCATTCTACCTAATATTTGCCACTCTCAAGACTACTTTTTCCACTAACCATAATTAACAGCATTTCTTTGATACTTACAACTGTCTGCCTTTTCTTCTCCTAATAATCCTGCATATTAAAACACTCCAAATCAATTACAGCATCGCTTTGATGCCTCCTCTTACTACGACCTTTCACCGCGTGGTCCCCTCGAGGGAGCTTGCGGTGTACTGATTCATAGCATACCTGAACATCTTCCTATTGTATTTTTTGATCCCCTTTTTTATATGTGACCATGCAACAGGCTGGCGCATATTATGAAAAAAAACTAGTGGGAGGTGCTATTGTCGACCATACTCGACTGTCGGAGACCCCGTACTTACTATGGAAAAGCAACTCCTGGTTAATAGAAAATAAAATAAATCTGTACATATATATAACATTGTTTCAGGAGGTATAACACAATAGAAAATTCCCAATCTGCGAGACTGATTGTAGTATCTCCAGAAACAAAAAATTTGCCTACTCAGTAAGCATTTTCGACCAATCGTTCCTATGGCAGCTTTATAATATATAAGACCGATTTCAACCAAATAAAACAAAAAAGCTTTTCATACTAAAGCTTGATTTTCGACTGATTGTTCCTATGGCAGCTATATGATATAGCGGTCCGATTTCAACCAAACCTGGTCAGAATGTATAGAACTATCTTTTATGCATATTCTGTTCGATTTATTGAGATATCCTTTAAATTGTCGTTTAAAATAAGATATTTCTAATTTGTGGGCGTTAAAGTGGGCGTGGCCAAAATATAAAACAAACTTGATCTGCTTGCAATATAGACGGACCTACATACCAAGCTTGATAGGAACGATCAGTCCAAAATCAAGATTTAGTAAGAAAAACTTTTTTGTTGTTTGAAATATCCCAACGAAACTGACAGGATATACATTTGGGATGGTCCTAAATATCCTGATCAAATTTTGTTGAAATCGGACCACTATATAATGTAGCCGCCATAGGAACGATCAGCCCAAAATCAAATTTTAGTATGAAAAGCTTTTTTGTTGTTTGAAATAACTCGACCACCCTGACAGGATATGCAATTGGGATAAACCTATATATCCTAATCAAATTTGGTTAAAATTGGAGCACTATACCGTATAGCTGTCATAGGAACTGTCAGTCGAAAATTAAGATTAAGAACGGCTTGCAAATAGGTGTGGTCTGTCGGAGTTCCAGGGCACAGGGTATCCTACAGTCGAGCACACTCGACTGTCCACGCGAGCCTCCTTGTTTTTATGACAAAGTTAATATACCCCTGTACTTTTTTTAAGTACGTGATCTAAAAAGAATATTAAATAGCACATAACTCAATAAAATGTATACATATAACATGTGTATATATATGTATAACAATGAAATCGTAACAGAGAACAAAAATTTTCAGATGAAAACTGTCCGTCTACGGACAAATATATAGAGAATAATTTTTAAAAAACAAAAACGATTTCATGTTATAATAATCGACAAATAATACAAATCATAACGCAATAATTGCAATAACAGACAAAATAATTATATATAATTCAACAAACTTTCATCAAAACTAAAGGTAAACCGATACTTAATTTCTATTATAGAAATTGTGTCGGTTCAATATATTCTTTATTTTATTACATTTTCCTACATATATTAATTTTTGCGCTTGGGCGCACATGTGCACACACACACAGCGCTTTTTTCTCGCCATATATATATATCATATGGCAGTACAGCCAACTCAAATCGGCATAGTTTTTCGCTGTCTTTTTTCGGCGTCATTTCTTTGGTATTACCTCTTCCCCCCTGTTTTGCCCTAGAAACAAATTATTTTTTGCTCGCAGTTACAGACATGTCAAATATCGCCAGCAGCAGCAACTTTTAAGCAATAGCTGCAGCAGCGAATCTCATTTACACAAACACAGACGCGCTTAAATATGTATAGTGGCACATTTTGCCTATTGCATATTTCTGCGGTCTCTCTGTGTATGTGATTTACACTTTTTATAACCGTATGAGTGTGATATTTCTGCATAGCTCATGCGCTCACTCAATCAATACAACAACAACAACCGACAGCAAATCGACAGAATCTTCAGCTGCAATAGTAGTAACGGTTTTCTGCCGAAAAATCAACCGAAATCCAGAAAAATCGACGAAATCAAACTCAAAGCGGAACGATCAAATTGGCTCGAGTATCCAGTGGCACTCAGCCCCCCCTATCCCCTGCACCACTGCTCTGATAGCGAATTAAGAAAATTGACTCGGCTCGATTTCTGAGGAAGCAGCAACGGCGGCAGCAGTGGTAGCAGTAGCAGTAGCAGCAGCAACTGCAGGACAGCAATAGGAAGAGAAAAGAAGACGAAAGGTGACAGATTGACATTGTTTTGTTTCTGTCTACCATATTTTCGGCATACACGCACTTTTGCTTGCGCGCTCACTTGCTCTAAATAGTAGAGTGAGAGAGTGTGGTGAGTGTTGATGTGTGCAGTGGTTGCAAGTGTGCGTTGCATATTTTTTCGTTTATGTCTGTTTTTCGCTGCTCCTAAATTAGGAAACGAAAACACTTTTTGATTTCTCTCTGCTCTAGGCTCCCAGTCATAGTTATTTGAGCTATTTTGATTCGTTTCTTCTGCTTCAGTCAAACCTATTGCAAATGTAACGCTTTTTGCGCATGAGTGTGTGTGCACTTCGAAAAAGTGTGTGCTCAAAGTGGCCGTTTGTGTGCGCGCACAGAAAATGCTAAATGGCGCAAATAATTATGTACAATACAAAATCTTATTTCTACAATTTGCAATTAAAATTTTATTTAATTGCCATATAATTTACATAATTACAACAAATTGTTATTTTAATATTGCAGTGTGCCGTCACTAAAATACAATATTAATAAAAAAATTTTCCAATCACCTGAAAAACATTCCAAACGGCGTGTCGTCGCCACATAATTAAACACAATCTAAAACGGCGTGTCGTCGCCATAAGAACTGAAAAGCCATGAAACACAATCAAAACGGCGTGTCGTCGCCAGAATTATTTTGAGCTTTCTTCAGAATTATTTATATATTTTTATATATTTATACTCATATATTATCCTTTCGTTGCAAGGTGTATGCGGCAGCGCCACCTATCGCTCAGCTTGCAATCGAATTGTACTATTGAAAACATATAAAATTTTATTACAGCTGATCAAAACAAAAGCCCAGGCGTGTCGTCGTCTTTCAAGTGCCTTTTAAAAAAAAAAATCTCTATACACAATTCACTGAGTTGACACAAGCAATAGCGCCACCTATTGGTCCTCACGTGATCGACAAATATCCAAACAAGGGACAATAGGCTCCCCTTTTTCACTCAGTGCATGGATGTGCGTTTTCCCACACAGAAAATATAGCTGGCCATTGACGATTTTAAGGAAAAGCTCGGCTTGTCGCAGCTGTTTTGCCTTTTTCCCTGTCTCGCTCAGTTGCACACACACTCTGCACGACCACAACATAATCACAAACGCGTGCTGCCGCCAATATCTCAAATTCAACTATGGTAAATTATTTTTAAATATTACCAGCTATTAATAAACATAGTCATATAAGGCGTGTCGTCGCTATTTCACTTTTTAGTTACCATATCTTAGTCGTGTCATCGCCCCATATACATACATATACTAATATCCATACATTACATATATTTAAAAGTAATTTTTACAAATATTATTTCTCATCATTTTTATCCCAAATATTATTTAAGTAATATCTCATAATTCTCTCTCAACTTATTTTAGTAATAATTAATTTACTAAAATAACATTTAATTAGACCCCGTACTTAAAAAAGTACAGGGGCCTATTAACTTTGTCATAAAAAAAATGTGCGTAACACGCAGAAGGAGGCGTGGCAGACCCCTTAAAGTATATATTCTTGATCAGCATCAACAGCCGAGTCGATATAGCCATGTCCGTCTGTCCGTCCGTCTGTAAGAGCGTTTAGATCTCAGAGACTATAAGAGCTAGAGCCTTCAAACTTGGTATGTGGGACCGTCTATATTGCAAGCAGATCAAGTTTGTTTTATATTTTGGCCACGCTCACTTTAACGCCCACAAGTTAGAAATATCTTATTTTAAACGACAATTTAAAGGATATCTCAATAAATCTAACAAAATATACTTTTAAGATAGTCCTATACATTCTGACCAAGTTTGGTTGAAATCGGTCCGCTATATCATATAGCTGCCATAGGCGCTATCAGTCGAAAATCAAGCTTTAGTATGAAAAACTTTTTTGTGTATTGAGATAGCTCAACCAAACTAACAGAATATGCATCTGGAGTGATTTTATACATTCCGACCAAGTTTGGTTGGAACCGGTCTTCTATATAATATAGCTGCCATAGGAACAATCAGTCGAAAATCAAGCTTTAGTATAAAAAACTTTTTTGTTTATTTATATATCTCAACCAATTCAACAGAATATGCTTCTGGGGTGATTTCATAGACTCTGACTAAGTTTGGTTGAAATCGGTCGGCTATATCACATAGCTGCCATAGGAGCTATCAGTCGAAAATCAAGCTTTAGTATGAAAAACTTTTTTGTGTATTGAGATAGCTCAACCAAACTTTTTTTTTGTTTATTCAGATATATCAACCAATCTAACAAAATATGCATCTTGGGTGATCTCATACATTCTGACCGAGTTTGGTTTAAATCGGTTGACTATATCATATAGCTGACATAGGAACAATCAGTCGAAAATCAAGCTTTAGTATGAAAAACTTTTTTGTTTATTGAGATATCTCAACCAATTCAACAGAATATGCATCTGGAGTGATTTTATACATTCCGACCAAGTTTGGTTGAAATGGGTATTCTATATAATATAGCTGCCATAGGAACAATCAGTCGAAAATCAAGCTTTAGTATGAAAAACTTTTTTGTTTTATTTCGTTAAAATCGGTCTACTATATTATAAAGCTGGCATAGGAACGATTGGTCGAAAATGTATACTGAGTAGGCAAATTTTTGTTGTTTCTGGAGATACCATAATCAGACTAGCAGATTGGGAATTTTCTATTGTCTTATGCCTCCTGATACAATGTTTTATTTATGTACAGATTTATATTATTTTCTTTTATTCAGGAGTTGCTTTTCCATAGTAAGTACGGGGTCTCCGACAGTCGAGTATGCTCGACTGTAGCACCGCCCACTAGTTTTTTGATCATTTTGTGCTCGGCCAGCGGCAGTCAACACTTATTCATTCTGTCTTCATAGTAGCAAAAGTGTAGCACACTTTCAGGCCGTTTTTCGATTAAACTGCTGAAATTTATATTTATAGCTGCAATTTTTAATTGATTGCAATTAGCAATAATCTATTAATTACACAGTCATAGTTAAATTTATTTTCATTAAATTTACATACTAGTACTCTACCCTATGTAGACAAATAGGTGGCGTGTTGTTCGCCGTTAAGTAAGATCAAGAATTCAGCTACTTGTATAATAATATTATGTATTATTAGTACAGGTGGCCATGACGGCGTGTCGTCGCCACACACCGTCACCAGCCTTGTCAACACACAATGGATATAAATATATATATATCCAAATTGCTTTAGCTGCAGCGGCTAGCAGCTCCATTTATACCAACTACGTCCCGTAGTTTCTTCCATGCATTTCATATCGGCACTCTGATTTGAATAGAAACTTTCTGCTCAATATGATTGGGCTATGGAATACCAATGGTCTATCCCGCAAGGTGGACGATCTTGAGCAATTTCTGCATCGTCACAACATTGATTTGATGCTCGTTAGTGAGACTCACTTCAATAATAACTCGCATATTCAAATACCCGGATTTACAATTCATATGGCAAATGCACCCCATATTCATTTGTATGTCGGCGGTGCTGCCATTATCATTTCAAACCGTATTCAGCACCAATCACTTCCAGGCATATCTTTGCCGCATTTGCATTGCGCTATTGTGCATCTGGGTAATGGGTAATGTCAATATAGCATCGTGCTATTGGCCTCCAAGTCATAGTCATTTGGAGTCATCGAATAATCTCAATGTTGAGATTAACTCTATCAATGATATTGACGATATGTTGGACAATTTTATGAAGAAACTTTATTAGGCCGCAGAGGTTTCTAAATCTCCAAGTGCCCTGGCATCTATGCCGGCACGGGAAAATATTGTCAATACGGATGCACAGATTGAATTAGTCCGTTTGAAGCGCAGACTGCGCAAACACTGGATGCGTACACGTCGACATGACGATTGGCTGGACTGGCAAAGAATTGGCCGTCATTTGGCCAGCCATCTAAGAAGTCAACGTCAGCAATATGTAGATTTTGTGTTGCACAATGCTGACCCTCAAAAGAAGGTGAACTTCAATCTATGGCATGCTACAAAAAATTTATAGCGACAACCACATGCTCAGCATAGTGTTCGGACTCCGAACGGCCAATGGTGTCAATCTGAAAATGATCGAATTGAGGCCTTTGCCGACGAACTTGAAGACCGTTTCACACCATTTGACTTTGATCCATCCGAGCATTGCAGTCGTGTGCAGCGTTTCACTAATCAAACCGTCAATATAAATGACACTACATTGTCCACGACACATATGCGTCATGTAACGCTCAGTGAACTTGACATTTATATCAAACAATTGCATTTACGAAAATCACCCGGAAAAATTGTCCATTTGATCAAAAATTTAAAATTTTTTCGTTAAATCCGTACCAAAGCATGCCAGACTTTTCCTATTGCTTCTTTACAATAGCATGCTTCGACTGCACCATTTTCCAACTCAATGGAAATGTGCAGCCATCCGCACGATCCTAACGGGCGGTACTAGGTCTACATCTGAACTCTCGTCATATCGGCCAATAAGCCAGTTGCCAACTCTTTCGAAACTATTCGAGAAAGTTGTCTACGAGCGGCTACTCGAAGAATTACAATCTCCAATGGAGAACTCTGTTAATCTGGATGGTGCTAAAGTGATTTCGTACCATCAGTTTGGTTTCCGTGAGAATCATAGCACCATTCAACAAGTGCATCGGCTTGTCGAGCACATTAACACTGCTTTTGAGAGAGGCTACTGCACATCGGGAGTATTTCTTGATTTGCAACAAGCCTTTGATCGTGTCTGGCATGACGGGCTACTGTTTAGGCTGCGCATGCACACGAGTGAGCCTCTCTTTCTAATTTTCAAATCCTACCTGTCAAATCGTAGCTTCTGTGTACTAGGCAATGCATCGGCTGATGATGGCAACGGTGGCACATGTCAATCGTCTAATCGGCCAATATTGACTGGTGTGCCGCAAGGCAGCGTTTTGGCGCCCTTGCTCTTTAACATTTATGTATCAGACATGCCCTGTATTGCCGAGTATCTCAATACGGCACATCATGAAGTGCCACTGCTGGCGTCATCGTCGTCGTCGTCGTTGCTGTCGTCTTTTTCGTCACCTCCTCGTCGTCGTCGTCATCAATTTAGTTCCAGTTTGCAGTACTTTCGACTAAAACAGCAATATCTGAACCAAATCGTTACCATACTTGCCAGTTAGCAAAATCTGCTCTACACTGAGCAAACTGTCTTCAATGTGCTGACACACTCAACATGATATCTGCAAGTAACAATATCAACAACAACAGCAACAATATCAAAATAACGAGCACTAAAATTCCTTTTGCTGGCTCACAACAACAAATTTGTATACCTGTTGCCAACATCTTTTGCTTTGTCGCTCCAGTCAACCAGCCAGCCAAATACAGGCAAACATTTTGCCAACGTCAATGTGCTGGCACACTCTACAACAACATCGTAGCAGTTTCGCCGTCGGCAGCAGAAGCAGCAACAACAACAACAACAAAAATAGCAACAACAAAAACAACATGACAACCGCCAACTCGGATTGCCTTGCACAATACAGCAGGGCAAAACTCGACAGTGGCGCCATGCATTGGCAGTCGTCGGCAGCAGCAGCGGCAGCGTCATCAGTCGGCGCAACCCAGCTGCAGCTACAACTCGTCTTTGGCTGCCAACTAAAACAAACGCGGTGCAACAAAAGCACCTTTAACTTTTTAAAACTAGTTTACTTACACAAAACTATACTCACTTATACAAACATTATTATTTTTAATAATTATACATAATTATACACATATATTTATTTATATAATTATACTTAGTCATATAAGTACACACTATCAAAACGTGACAAAAGTCACATAACACTTAAAAAATTAAATACTTAATTATAACTAACCCCCTCCCCCTTAACTGTTAATCCTTTTGTCTACTGTCATTTTGTGCTCACACTGTAGTGAGGGAAGGCACAAAGTCCAAATGACAGCATTCAATTGTGAAATATATTCCTTAAAATTCATTCTAAAATCATGCCATAACTAGCGGGTGAATATATTTGCAATTCACAATGCACAGGTGGGATTTTTTTAAGAGTCTCTCTGCAGTTGCATTCTTTTTTTTTTAAATCAATTCCTGCCCACCTGTGCAAATTGCAAACATATTTCACGCCCGCTACAAAAATCTAAATAACAAATTCACATAATAAACAAATTCACTATTCCCCCCAGTCAAGTGTCTATCCGACTACTACGTGATAACTGCTGGCTTTATGACAATCGCTTATTAAGATTTGCTGGTGCCGCACAATACCCCGAAAAAGTTTGCTCAGAAATTTTTAACATAACTTCAGAATAATATAATTTATAAGAGAGACAAAACTCGCACTTTATGAGTATGTCCAACATTTGTATTAGAAAGGGTATGCGGCAGTTGTATAATAATTGGCCCTTCACTGCTGCATGCCCTTTCCCTATGCAAATCACACTATCAAACTGCGAAAAGAATGCACATACAATTATCAAACATATACATTTTCTGAACAATTGTAAAAAATTTCTAAATTTAAGCATACTAGTCATAACATAAAATTCTCATGCAACACTCAACTCTTAAGCTACTACTAAATACTAGTGTCTCATATTGCACAATAAAAACATTCTGCTCGTTTTTCCCCTGTTGCTTTCAGCTCGCTCTGCCCCGCTCTCGGCCCGAGGCAAACACACAGCAACAGCGTCAGCAACGGCAACCAATCAGCAGAAAACAACCACCAAATATAAGACACACACACTCACTCATATGTGCGACAGAGTGAGCGAGAGCGAGAGAGAGTGGCCGACCGAGAGAGGGGCAGACCGGGTAGACGGCTGACAGAGAGACACGAGTGGATGCTGAATGAGAGTGAAAAAAAAAATAGATATAGATATTAACGAGTACTTTATTGCTTATGTGTCCAGAACGGCGATGTTGACTTTATTAAATGCGACGCGAAGCCTGAAGACATCCTCATAGCAACCGCTGAAATAAAGTTTCAGTTTTCTGAAACTTATCAAAATGTCAAAATGCCAACCCCCGATTCGGATGAATCGCTGGATCAAAAATTGTCATCGTTTCACGATAATGTGCTTCAGAAAGCACACAGCGATATTGACAAAGAAATGTTGGACATCAATTCAAATAATGATGAGGCACTTAAAGAGGTAATACCTACAATAGTACTCGTACAATTACTGTATCTTAAGATACAAATCAGAAGTAGTAAATAATAATTATATTTTGTTTAACCTCATTTTATGTTCCTCCTAGGCACAAAATGCGGCTCGGGCAAAACAATTGCGCGCCAAATTTCAAAAGCGCGAACTTAATGAGGGATATGTGGACATCTACTCGCAGCAGGTTTCTGATGATTCAACAATAGAAAGTGCCAAGACGTAAGTCATACTATATTAGAAAGAAATTAAGCAGTTTTAATTTACTAAATATATGCATGAGCTGCATCAATGAGCTGCATCAACTAAATGTCCGCTCAAGATTTCAGGTGTTTGAGAATGTGGAACAGAAGAAACTTGAGGAAGAACAATTGCGAATGGAGCAACGTCCAGTGATTGAACGGAGCACCTCAATCCTTACCAAATACCGCATAAATAGCTCCGACAATGAAAACGAATTGTTCCACGTGACAGTAATAATGATACTGATAAGAGTGCAGATGATGATGACAAGGATGAGAATGAAGATGCCGACTTGGTGCGCTCCAAAAGATGCACACAAAAGGAGCGACCGATTGGACTGGGCGATGCAATGAATGATATCAAGACCCGGTTTGAGAATTGACACATGCAATCCAAGGAAGAACGCCGTGAGGAACAAAAATAGGAAATTCAAAACATACGATCACGTCTATTCATGGGCAAACAGGCGAAAATTAAAGAGATGTATCAACAGGCCGTCGCCGAATCGGAGCAGACAATCACTTCCAGAACCCGGCGTTCTGTGGAACAGATTGGAGCAGCTGCTCGTTCCATAAAGGATCAATTTGAGAACGGAGAAATGTTTGCGGACAAATCTCATGACCCACAAACAAACCCAAATAGCCACCATAGCTGTTCAGGGCTCTCAGAGGACGCCGAAGTCTCTGAATCGGGTAAGTAAACGTTCATTGCATGTACGAGTATTTCTTTTTTATTAATTTGTAACATTCCAATCCACTCCATTCTAGCTATAAGTAAGAAATCACGCAGCATTTTTATGGAGCTAGAAATCGAGCAGAGAAATCGATCAGCGACGCTTACCAAAAGCATAAGCCAAAATCAATTCAGGCAAGCGGTATGTAGGTTTTTTTTTCCATTTTATTAAAATTTAAATTTCACCAATTTTCTTTTTCACCATCGACGAAAAGCAGTTGACAACAAATTATTGAATATTCAAGATTGAATTAAAGATAATAATTTTAGCAATAACATTAAATAAATATTACATTTTGCAATTTAAAACAGAAAAGATATGAAAAAAAAGGTGGAAAGTCGTCCACATTTGTTGTAAGACTTGTGGGAAACCTTATTAAATCAATAATAATAGAATGGAGAACATTTTTGATTTTTAAAAACAAAAATTATGTAAAGTGTGGAATGTTATTACGAAAATAATTATTATTGTTCCAAAAATGATAATGGGAATCATAATTTTCTTTTAGTTTTTTTTTTTGTATCCTGCGCCATAAAAACATATTAAAATTCTTATTTTAACAAATTACCAAATTCTCATATTTGATCCTGCCAAAAAAAAACGCTTTCTTGACCAAAACAGTTGTAAGACATACTGTATAGACGTACAGAATAGATATAGATATTAACGAGTACTTTATTGCTTATATGTCCAGAACGGCGATGTTGACGTTATTAAATGCGACGCAAAGCCTGAAGACATCCTCATAGCAACCGCTGAAATAAAGTCTCAGTCTTTTGAAACTTATCAAAATGTCAAAATGCCAACCCCAGATTCGGAAGAATCGCTGGATCAAAAATCGTCATCGTTTCACGATAATGTGCTTCAGAAAGCCCACAGCGATATTGACAAAGAAATGTTGGACATCAATTCCAATAATAATGAGGCACTTAAAGAGGTAATACCTACAATAGTACTCGTACAATTACTTTATCTTAAGATACAAATCAGAAGTAGTAAATAAAATTATATTTTGTTTAACCTCATTTTATGTTCCTCCTAGGCACAAAATGCGGCTCGGGCAAAACAATTGCGCGCCAAATTTTAAAAGCGCGAACTTAATGAGGTTTTTTTCTTTTTTCAGCTACTGCCCGGAGGCAGCAACCAAAGATTTATTGTTTGATATTTATAGTTAAGTGTACATAATAATAATATAATCTTAAATGGCTAAATTTAGAATATTATAACTAGACTATAAGTAAAGCGGGTGTGGCTTGAGCGCATGAAGTGTGTTTATTAAAACGGCGCCTTGAGCCAACAGGTGTTGTGAAAAGTTCTTGACGTGGGGGATGATATTTAGCCAGATGGTGTGATGAATGGTGAATGGTGATTTGGTGATGATGTAGGTCAATGGTGATGGCGGGTAAAGCTGCTGCTGTTGCTGCTGCTGCTGGTGATGAAGATGCAAAGCTGCTGCAGCTGCTGCACATGATGAAGGTGCCAGGGAAAGCTGCTGCTGGTGATGATGATGTCTGGCAAAGTTGCTGCTGCTGCAGTTGATGATGATGCCAGTGTTGGGGAGATGTAGATGATGAAGATGATGCTGGGAAGAGCTGCTGCTGCTGCCGCTGCAGATGATGAAGATGAGGATGAGTGTTTTTTGTCTGAAGATGGGGTGGGTGAAGAGGCAGAAGCTGTTGATTGCTCCTGCTGGTATGTTGATGATTTGTTCCAGATGGCGAATTGTGAAGGTGAAGGTGAAGGTGAAGGTGAAGGTGAAGGTGAAGGTGAAGGTGAAGGTGAAGGTGAAGGTGAAGGTGAAGGTGAAGGTGAAGGTGAAGGTGAAGGTGAAGGTGAAGGTGAAGGTGAAGGTGAAGGTGAAGGTGAAGGTGAAGGTGAAGGTGAAGGTGAAGGTGAAGGTGAAGGTGAAGTCCTATTGAGGCGACGTCCACCGGTTCTGTGTAGCGGTTTCGTCAACGGATTCTGATGCTCGTCCAGGCGAGCCTAATATCACAATGAAAGGGAATTAAGACTGTCCCAGATAGATGGAATAGTCAAGTCCGTGTGTATTGTCCTGTTTGTAACGTAATAAGGTGGGGAAGGGATCAATCTGAGCGCTTTGTTTTGACATATTTGTATGTGACGCAAATTAGTGTGAGACGCACAGCCATACAGCTCTATGCCATATTGCCAGGTTGGTTCGATAATTTGCTTATAAATAAGTAGTTTATTTGATCGGGAAAGACGGGAACGGGGATTGAGAAGCCAATGATATTTTTTGATATTCGCAAGTAGAGACAATTTTATTATTTGTATATGACGAATCCATAATAATTTCCTGTCAAGATGTAGATCTTGGTCTAACTGAACTGAATTAGCTGCTGGTATTTAAATGTTGTTCAACTCAACGTTTGGCCAAACGAGACGATTTTCCAAAAAGAATATTACATGTTATGATTTTGAGCTATTTACTTTTATATTCCAATCATTGGACCATTTTATGAAGCGATTTAAATGCAATTGCATATATTGTGTTATATATGGCAGATGACCGGTAATTAAAAAAGGCGTATCACCTGCATATGTTGCCGTTAATGTGTCTTTATCGCTAGTTCTCTCTCTGACAATAATATTTGTTGTTGGCATATCGTGTGTATAAATATTATATAGTAATGGTGCCAAAACACTGCCCTGCGGTACGCCAGCTAGTATTTGCCTTTTACTCGATTCAATGCCTCTATCTTTAACAACAAACGATCTATTTGTGAGAAATGATTTAATCAATTGATAGAGAGCTGGCGATATGTGTGCTTGAAGTTTGTATAATAGGCCATCGTGCCAAACTCGGTCAAACGCTTGGGAAATATCAATAAACACTGTCGAAGTGCTTAAACCAGATTCGAAGCCAGCATTTATGTGATGAACGATTCTATGAATTTGTTGTATTATACTATGGCCCTCTCTGAAACCAAATTGATGATTTGGTATTAGATTTTTCAATTCAATTTGTGTATTTAAACGTGAATATATGACTTTTTCATATAGTTTTGAAATGGATGGTAATAAACTGATTGGCCTATAGTTGACAATGTTTGATAAAGATTTGCCACCGCCTTTTGGTATCATCGATATGTTTGCACATTTCCATGCCATTGGGAAGTAGCGAAGACGTAGCAGGTAATTAAAGAAATTAGCTGAAAACAGAATAGCACGCTTTGGAAGACTTTTGATAATAAAATTATCAATTCTGTCACAACCAGGAGCTTTATTGATTTGCAAATTTTTAATAAGATTTTCTAATTCAGTTTTGCTAACGTGTCGCAGATTACGATCTAAATATGTTGTTGTGCTAAATGGATTGATTATGGCATTCTTAACTGACTCCGCATGCTCGGAACAACTAAGATTGTATGGCTTAAAAGGATCCTCAAGCTCATCGGCAAAAGCATCGACTTGCTCATTGATTGTCTGGCACCAGGTGCCCTGCTGATTTCGTACCGGTACATGCTTATGCGACTGTTCTTTAAGCCCCTTACAGGCACGCCATTGATTGAAACCGCCCTTTTTATTTGGATCTGCGTTACCAAATATTGTATTGGAATGATCGGATCGGGTTTTTTGTAAGACCTGTGACAATTGACGACTTACATGCTGCCATGCCTGGCGATCATCAAAGTGTCTGATGCGAGTATAACGCTTACGCAATCTACGCTTTAATCTAATTAAATCAATTATTTCGGCTCTAAATGGTGGACGTGAAAAGTCTGTAGTCTGATTATTTCTATGATTATGATTATGATGATGATTTGATGTTGCAATATTGGCTGCATTATATATTTTATTGACAAAGATATTGAGCATATCATCAGCATCGTCTGTTGTTTGAATTTCTACATATAAATGAATATCAGAATTGAGCTGTTGACGGAATTTCTTTAAATTCGAATGACGCGTTAAAATGCGTTGACCATTCTATTTAGCAGTGTAATGTAATTGGGACCAATTTGATTGAGGAAATTTTAAATATCTTATTTGTTAAAACATACTTGTGACCCGGCGGCCAATAGCATGCAACAATGCGTATCGGTCCCAATTCGGTAGGAATCGAGATGATAGCTGCCTGAACAAATGTCTCTGAGATGGTAGGGCTTGATATGCAATTGTTTTTGATATCACAATTGCGGCACCGCCAATGAAGAGTCTACGATTTGGATTATTGGCTGTTATTAGTTTATAGCCGGGAATTGTTATGTGACTATTGTGATTTAAGTGTGTTTCGCTTAAGAGCATAATATCAATATGATTGATATTTAAAAATTGTATTAACTAATCAGTGCGTCTGGAAATGCCATTTGCATTCCATATACCTAAACGGATGCCAGTCATTGTGATGGGCTCTGACTTGACAATGTTGTTGTTGTTGTTGGGATACCTGAACTGACAACTGTCGGACGGGCTGCAATATTTACATATGTAGGTGATGATGGGGATGGGACGTTAACTAAACGCTTTTGTTGCTGCTGCTGCTGCTGCTGTTGAGCAGACAAAGTGACAGCTGAGGGTGGGGGGATAAGGAGATCGTGTAGTTCATTGAGGTGGGCCTGAATTTCAGATATAATAGCCGAATGCTTAGCAAACATTCGGACTATTATTTGTAATGGATTGGATGCCTGTGCTGATGTATTAATAGATGATGAATTTATATTTGGTGTGACTAAGAGTTGTTCTAAATCATTTTGTAATTGATTATTTGAACTATTGTTATTAGTCGGACGGGGGCGAATTGGTGTCTGTTCATGTTGTTGATATTGACGTTGTTGTTGTCGTTGTTGACGTTGATTGAAATGAAACTGAGGCTGAGACTGAGGCTGAGACTGAGCTTGAGGCTGTGGCTGACTATGTTGTTGTGTTTGTTGTTGCTGTTGTTGTTGCTGATGAGCGGGACGTTGCCTATTTGTATTGGCATTTGAATTTGGTGATTTTTGAGAATTATTATTATTATTTTTATTATTTAATAATTTAAGAAAATGAGGACAGCCGCGATAATTGGCGGTATAATCACCCTGACAATTGCCACATTTGGCAGGAGTTGTTTTTGGTTTAGTGCATTCAATTGTTAAATGCCCTAAACCACATTTAACGCAAACCGGCGAACGGTAACAGTATTTGGCTGTGTGATTGAAGTTTTGGCAGCGCTGGCACTGTACCAAAGATTCATTTGCCTTGCGATATTCAACGCGAATTAAGAAATTGCATAGTGTCTTTAGATTAAAGACTTTCGAATTATTAACATTGTTCGGATCGAGCTCGATGAAGAACAAGTCTGGATTGAATGTGCCCTGACCGTGATGATTTTAAAATGTCGGATTGTATATGTTTCGAACTATAAAGCCTAGATTGCTCAATTCATTTTGAATATTAACAATCGGTGTTGAGGCATGTATGCTACGAATGGCAATACGAAGTGAAAATGGTCAAAAAGGGTATAATGGTTTTGTGCAATGTATGTAACAGGCAGAAGGAAGCATCTCCGACCCTATAAAGTATATATATTCTTGATCAGTATCAATAGCCGAGTCGTTTGAGCCATGTTCGTCTGTCTGTCCGTCCGTCTGTTTGAGTCAAAGGATCTCGGAGACTATAAGAGCTAGAGACTTGGAACTTGGTATTTAGGTTCCTGAATAGCGGGCGCAGATCACGTTTGTTTTAAAATTTCGTTCGGACCACTATATCATATAGTGCCATAGGAACGATCAGTCCAAAATCAAGTTTTAGTTAGAAAAACTTTTTTGTTGCTTAAGATATCTCAGCCAAACTGAGACAACATGCACATAGGATAGTCCCATATATCCTGACCAAACTTGGTTAAAATCAGGCTACTATATCATATAGCTGCCATAGGAAATATCAGTCGCAAATCAAGTTTTAGAATGAAATACTTTTTTGTTGCTTAAAATATCTCAGCCAAACTGAGACAATATGCACGTAGAATAGTCCCATATATCCTGATCAAACTTGGTTAAAATCGGTCGAAAATCAAGTTTTGGTACGAAAAACTTTTTTGTTGTTTGAGATATCTCAACCAAACTAACAGAACACGCATTTGGAATGACCAAAATTGGTTGAAATCACATATCAAATAGCTGCCATAGGAACGAGTTTTTAGATATGGTACGAAAATTATTGTTGTTTTTAGAGATAAGTCAACCAATTTCATAAATTCGGAATTTGTAATTTGGTTTAAATCGATTCACTAGATCACATAGATGTAAAACGAACAATTAGTCAAAAAGTTAATGCCGCATCATCACACCTTCGGCATGCCTGACATGAGCTATCGGAGAGTCAGGGCACAGGGTATTCTACAGTCGAGCACACTCGGCTGTAGCCAGAGCCCCCTTGTTTTTAATATGTGTATTAATTTTGCGGATTAATTCCTTGAAATTACCCATATATTTTATCCATATCTGTGGTGTTTTTGGCTCAGAGTTTCTATTGCTATTAATGCCCAGTGTTGCGTTAGCTCTATCAACAGGGGTCGGTTGCATTTGTTGCTGTTGGAGGTGAATTTGTAGTAACGATAGTGTAAGTAGTATCGGGTTCCTCATGGCTTGAATCTGTATTGGCTATTTCCATTCTATTTTGATTTTGATGATCATTTGATTTCTCAGAATCGCTATTTAATTGATTGATTACCCTAGTGGCATCTTGTTCAGGCCAACGTGAAAATGTTGATTTTGACCGAGTTTGAGCTCGTGCAATTTTCCGCCGCGCGTCTCGTGCAGACTCACGACTAGGAAAGTTTTGCTTATAGCTGGATGATGATATTGAGGGCTTAGTTGAAATATGCTTTGGCATTGCAATGATTGGAGTAAAAGAAGAAGATGTATCAGCATTATAATCAACATTATCAGGAATTGACAATGTTGATGCTGATGCTGGTGAAAAAGAAGGAGGAGGAGGAGCTGCGTCTGAAGAATTTGACGAGTCTGATATTAAAATTGTCTCGTTAGCCGTCGGTATTATTATTGTTGTAGATGTTGATTTTGATGTTAGTGCTAAAGAAATTGGATCTGCAACTGTTTCTTCAACATTATTATTATTATTATTGTGGACAATTAGGGGTTGAGTTACTATTTGCGTTTGGAAAATATCATTGCTGTTGATGTCATTTGAGTTATTTGCAAGAATTGTTTGAGTTGATGAAGCTATCTCTTTGGCAATATGGGAAGCAGTTTGGGGTGCTAATTAAGTGCAATCTGGTGATAGCGAACGTTATAATATGTCAATGATTCTATTTGATTCGTCTTCAGATTCACTTAGTGCAAGAATCTGAATTATCTTGTTAATGGCACTTTGGCCTTTTGCTGATAAATTTGCAGTCGATAATAATGATGTTGATGGTGGAGGAGGGAGAGTGGTAGAAGCAGTATTAGTAGTAGTAGCAGCAGTCAGATAAAAGTCAAAAGTAGTGTGTGTGTGTGTATGTATGTGTGTCGGTGTAAAAGTCAGTGTAGAAATGAGTGAATGTCGAAAGGAAAATAGATGTAGGAAAAAACAGAGAGAGAATAGATAGAGATAATTGAGATATTGGTACTTCACCCGAAAAATCAAAAGACTTTGATGCTGATGCTCCTGGTCGGAATTAGACCAGAATTAGATGATTAGTGTTGATATATTTTTTATAAAGATGATGGTGATGGTGATGATGTTGTGATGGTTGAGCTTGTATTTTAAAAGTTTCATTTTATTTTTAACTTGAAACATGTGTGCACTTTTTTCACATGTTTTTATTATAATTTTTATTATAATTGCATTTTCATTTGCACAATATACCAAGTATATATTGAATTAATAAGCACAAATATTTTTGGTGTTGATTTTTGAAAAAAACTTGTACTTGTACTTGTTCACTGAAATACTGTTTTTTATTTATTTACTATTGACACGCGTTACACGTAACCGTCTCGATTGTCTTTTTATTCCGTTTTTTAATATGATTGAGCTTCAACTCGCGCTGATTCGACTTTAACTTCGACTAACTCGAACGATGTTTCGACTCCGAACGATGTTTCAACTTCGACTCTTTCGAACAATGTTTCAATTTCGACTAACTCTATACATTTCAATACAAAGACCATACATCAACTTTATGAGCATCAAATAGAAGGGCACGCTACACGTACGCAACGCTACACTAACACTTCCATCTCTCTACATAGCTGTAAAAAATGCAAACCTTTTTGGTAAACAACAACAGCCAGATCATACCAAAAGTTCCGTTAACAAATTAAATTACACATCAATTTCGACAACTGTATATCTGCTGTCCATCCGTCTGTCTCGGCTAGACGGAAATTCCATTACCAACTAAATTACGCAGTATTTTTTCTTTTTTCAGCTACTGCCCGGAGGCAGCAACCAAAGATTTATTGTATGATATCTATAGTTAACATAATATAATATCTTAAGTGGCTAAATTTAAGAATACTATAAGCTAAAAACTATAAGTAAGCGGGTGTAGCATCGGCGCATGACGTAAAGTTGTTTAATTAAAAACGGCGCCTTGAGCCAACAGGTGTTGAAAGTATGTTGACGTCGGGGTTTGTTGTATGGCCATGTTGTGTGATGTATGGTGAAAACTGGTGAATGGTGATGATGATGGGGATGCTGGGTAAAGCTGCTGCTGCTGCTGGTGATGATGATGGGGATGCCGGGTAGAGCTGCTGCTGGTGAATGGTGATGTTGGATAGATGTAGGTGACGATGATGATGATGATGATGCTGGGTAAAGCTGCAACTGCAACTGCTACTGCTGCTGCTGCTGCTGCTGCTGCTGCTGCTGCTGCTGCTGCTGCTGATGGTGATGAAGATGATGATGAATGGGGAGGCCGGGAACAGGATGAAAACAGAAGCTGTTGCTGCTCCTGATGAATATGATTTGTTGCTTTTTGATTATCCAGATGGCGAATTGATTAATATGCCATCTATGGAATATATGGAAAAAAGGCAGTTTAGATTAAAATTATTCAAGAATAAAATATAAAAAATATATATATATATTATTGAAATAATTATATCTGCTTTGATGAGTGGTGAATGGTGAATGGTGACTGAAGACTGGTGATGGTGAATCGGTATGATGATGATGGTGAACGGTGGAAGTGATGATGATGATGATGATGACGATGACGACGCACACGGTGACAAGGTGTGATGATGTGATGATGATGATGATGATGGTGTTGCTTCAATCTCAGTATGCTCTGTCTGGTGGCTTGCGTTTACGAAGCTCAATCGGCCAAGTCCTATTGAGGCAACGTCCGCCGGTTCTGTGTAGCGTTTTCGTCAACGGATTCTTATGCTCGTCCAGGCGAGACCAATATCTCAATGAAAAGGTATTAAGACTGTCCCAGATAGAAGGAATTGTCAAGTCGGTGTGTATTGTCCGGTTTGTAACGTAATAGGGTGGGGAAAGGATCAATCTGAGCGCTTTGTTTTGGCATATTTGTATGTGACGCAAATTGGTGTGAGAAGCACAGCCATACAGCTCGATGCCATATTGCCAAGTTGGTGCGATAATTTGCTTGTAAATCAGAAGCTTATTTGAACGAGAAAGACGGGAACGGGGATTGAGAAGCCAATGATATTTTTTGATTTTCGCAAGTAGAGACAATTTTATTATGTGTATATGACGAATCCATAATAATTTCCTATCAAGATGTAGGCCAAGATATTTAACTGAATTGGCAGATGGTATTTTAATGCTGTTCAACTCAACGTCCGGCCAAACGAGACGATTTTGCAGAGAGAATATTACGTGTTTTGATTTTGAGCTATTTACTTTGATATTCCAATCATTGGACCATTTTATGAAGCGATTTAAATGCAATTGCATATATTGAGCTATATATGGCAGATGGCCGGTAATTAAGAAAGCCGTATCATCTGCATATGTTGCCGTTAATGTGTCTTTATCGCTAGTTCTGTTACCGACAATAATATTTGTTGTTGGCATATCGTGTGTATAAATATTATATAGTAATGGTGCCAAAACACTGCCCTGCGATACACCAGCTAGTATTTGTCTTTTACTCGATTCAATGCCTCTATCTTTAACAACAAAGGATCTATTTGTGAGAAATGATTTAATCAATTGATAGAGTATAATAGGCCATCGTGCCAAACACGGTCAAACGCTTGGGCAATATCAATGAAGACTGCCGAAGTGCTTAAACCAGATTCGAAGCCAGCGTTTATGTGATGAACGATTCTATGAATTTGTTGTATTGTACTATGGCCCTCTCTGAAACCAAATTGATGATTTGGTATTAGATTTTTCAATTCAATTTGTGTATATAAACGTGAATATATGACTTTTTCATATAGTTTTGAAATGGATGGTAATAAACTGATTGGCCTATAGTTGACAATGTTTGATAAAGATTTGCCACCGCCCTTTGGTATCATCGATATGTTGGCACATTTCCATGCCATTGGGAAGTAGCGAGGACGTAGCAGGGAATTGAAGAGATTAACTAAAAACATAAGATTGTTGGGCTTAAAACGATCCTCAAGCTCATCGGCAAAAGCAGCTGTTCTTTAAGCCCCTTACAGGCACGCCATAGATTGAAACCGCCTTTTTTGTTTGGATCTGCATTTGTTAATATCTTATCGAAGTGATCGGATCTAGCTTTTTGTAAAAGTTGCGCCAACTGACGGCTTACTTGTTGCCATGCCTGACGATCATCAAAATGTCTTGTACGATTATAACGTTTACGCAATCTACGCTTTAAACGTATCATTTCAATTAGCTCAGCTTTAAGCGGTGGTCGTGAAAAGTCAGTTGGTTGACGACAACGACGACGGCGATGCTGATAATGATGTTGTTGTCTATTTGATGCAATTTGATTATTATTATTTGGAAAAGATGATGATGATGATGCCGTTTTTGCTGCATCATAGACTTTATTAACAAAGATATTTAAAATATCATCAGCATCGTCAGTAGATGAAATTTCTATATTTAAATGTATTTCAGCGTTAAGCTGTTGACGGAATTTTTTCAAATTCGAGTGGCGTGTTAAAAGACGATGATTGTTTATGTCAAACATAAAGTTTGAGGCTATTTTAAAATCAATTATTAAGGGAACATGATCACTAGATAGATCCATTTGACGTTGTATATTAAATCTTTTCGGAGAGATACCATTTATTATGCCAAAATCAATAACTGATGGGATATTGTTATTGCTAGGGAAATGTGTGGGTTCAGCTGTAGTTAAAATATTATAATGAGCAGAGGATAGTATATGTTCTGAGATAATTTTGCCACGCGGACAACTCCGATAGTTACCCCATAAACTGTCTTTAGCATTCCAATCGCCGCCGATTAGGCAATTTGGACCAATTTGTTGAAGAAAATTTGCAAATTTATCATTTGTTAGGACATGCTTATGACCTGGCGGCCAATAGCATGCAACGATGCGTATTGGTCCCAATTCGGTGGGAATCGAGACACTGGCTGCCTGAACGTAACTCTCACAAATGGGTGGAAGTGCTTGATATGCAATATTTTTTGATATTACAATTGCGGCACCGCCAATGCAGAGTCTACGATTTGGATTGTTTGCAATTATTATATCATAACCGGGTATATTAATATGGCTATTGTGATTGAAATGTGTTTCACTGAGGAGCATAATATCAATATGATTGAGAGTTAGAAATTGTATTAGCTTATCGGTTTTTCTAGAAATGCCATTTGCATTCCATATCCCTATTCGGATGCCAATCATTTAGATGTTTTATGACCTGATAGTTTTGAATTGCTTGTTGTTTTAGATAACTGAACGGACAACAGACGGACTGGCTGCAACATTGGCGTATGTGGGTGATGATGTTGAAGAAGAAAAAGAAGCTGATGGTGATGCTATTACAGCGTTAGTAAGAGGGATGTTTGCTAAACGCTGCTGCTGCTGTTGAGCAGATAAAGTTACAGCTGAGGGTGGGGAGGTGGGGATAAGGTAATCGTATAATTCATTAAGATGAGCCTGAATTTCTGATATAATGGCCGAATGTTTAGCAAGCATTCGAACTATTATTTGTAAGGAATTTGAGGCCTGAGCTGAAGTATTTGCTTGTGTTGAATTTATATTTGGTGTGGCTAAAAGTTGTTCCAAATCATTATGCAATTGATTGTTATTATTATTGTCATTAATGTTGTTAATATTGTTAATTGTCTGACGGGGGCGAATTTGTGTTTGTTCTTGTTGTTGTCGTAGTTGTTTTTGACGTTGATTTAATGAAATCTGAGTCTGAGGCTGAGGCTGAGTCTGAGGCTGAGTTTGAGACTGACTATGCTGTTGTTGTTGTTGTTGCTGTTGGGCGGGACGTTGTCTATTGCTATTGGCATTTATATTTGATGATTTTTGTGTGTTTTTATTATTTAATAATTTCAAAAAATGAGGACAGCCACGATAATTGGCAGTGTGATCCCCTGACAATTCCCATATTTGGCAGGAGTAGTTTTCGGTTTAGTGCATTCAATTGTTAAATGCCCTAAACCGCATTTGACGCATACCGGCGAACGGTGACAGTATTTGGCTGTGTGATTGAAGTTTTGGCAGCGCTGGCACTGTACCAATGATTCATTTGCCTTGCGATATTCAACGCGAATTGAGAAATGGCATAGTGTTTTTAGATTAAAGATTTTCGAATTATTAACATTGTTCGGATCAAGCTCGATGAAGAACAAATTTGGATTGAATGTGCCCTGACCGTGATGATTTTTAAATGTCGGATTGTATATGTTTCGAACTATAAAGCCAAGATTGCTCAATTCATTTTGAATATTAACGATCGGTGTTGAGGCATGTATGCCACGTATGGCAATACGAAGTGAGCGTTCAGAACGTTGCTGATATGTGTGATATTCAATGTTTTCGCTAACAAAATATCTAACTAGACCACGATATGTGTCGCTATTATTTGAATTGAAACGTATCAAGTTTGGCCCACCCAATTTGATAACATATTGATCATTTTTAATATGCGTATTAATTTTCCGAATTAATTCCTCAAAATTACCCATATATTTTATCCATATTTGTGGTGTTTTTGGCTCAGAGTTTCTAATGCTATTGCTATTGTTGTTATTAATGCCCAGTGTTGCGTTAGCTCTAACAACAGGGGTTGCAATAATATTTGAATTTAAATTTGAATTGGAATTGGAATTTGGGTCGGTTGCATTTGCTGCTGCTGCTGCTGTTTGAGGTGTATTTGGAGTGACGATAGTGAAAGTAGTATCGTCTTCCTCATCGCTTGAATCTGTATTGGCTATTTCCATTCGATTTTGATTTAGATGATGATCATTTGATTCCTCTGAATCGCTATTTAATTGATTTATTACCCTAGTGGCATCTTGTTCGGCGCAACGTGAAAATGTTAATTTTGATCGAGTTTGAGCTCGTGCAATTTTCCGCCGCGCGTCTCGTGCAGACTCGCGACTAGGAAAGTTTTGCTTATAATTGGATGGTATTAATGAGGGCTTTGCTGAACTATGTTTTGGCATTGCAATGATTGGATTAAAAGTGGAAGATGTATTAGCATTCGAATCAACATTATCAGAAATTGACAATGTTGATGCCGATGCTGGTGAAACAGAAGGGGGAGGAGGAGGAGGAGCTGCGTCTGAAGAAGAAGAATTTGATGAGTCTGATATTAAAATTGTCTCGTTTGCCGTCGGTATTATTATTGTTGTAGATGTTGATTTTGATGTTAGTGCTAAAGAAATTGGATCTGCAACTGTTTCTTCAACATTATTATTATTATTATTGTGGACAATTAGGGGTTGAGTTACTATTTGCGTTTGGAAAATATCATTGCTGTTGATGTCATTTGAGTTATTTGCAAGAATTGTTTGAGTTGATGTAGCTATCTCTTTGGCAATATGGGAAGCAGTCAATGATTCTATTTGATTCGTCTTCAGATTCACTTAGTGCAAGAATCTGAATTATCTTGTTAATGGCACTTTGGCCTTTTGCTGATAAATTTGCAGTCGATAATAATGATGTTGATGGTGGAGGAGGGAGAGTGGTAGAAGCAGTATTAGTAGTAGTAGCAGCAGTCAGATAAAAGTCAAAAGTAGTGTGTGTGTCGGTGTAAAAGTCAGTGTAGAAATGAGTGAATGTCGAAAGGAAAATAGATGTAGGAAAAAACAGAGAGAGAATAGATAGAGATAATTGAGATATTGGTACTTCACCCGAAAAAACAAAAGACTTTGATGCTGATGCTCCTGGTCGGAATTAGACCAGAATTAGATGATTAGTGATGATATATTTTTTATAAAGATGATGGTGATGGTGATGATGTTGTGATGGTTGAGCTTGTATTTTAAAAGTTTCATTTTATTTTCAACTTGAAACATGTGTGCACTATTTTCACATGTTTTTATTATAATTGCATTTTCATTTGCAAAATATATATATATATTATTGAAATAATTATATCTGCTTTGATGAGTGGTGAATGGTGAATGGTGACTGAAGACTGGTGATGGTGAATCGGTATGATGATGATGGTGAACGGTGGAAGTGATGATGATGATGATGATGGTGTTGCTTCAATCTCAGTATGCTCTGTCTGGTGGCTTGCGTTTACGAAGCTCAATCGGCCAAGTCCTATTGAGGCGACGTCCGCCGGTTCTGTGTAGCGTTTTCGTCAACGGATTCTTATGCTCGTCCAGGCGAGACCAATATCTCAATGAAAAGGTATTAAGACTGTCCCAGATAGAAGGAATTGTCAAGTCGGTGTGTATTGTCCGGTTTGTAACGTAATAGGGTGGGGAAAGGATCAATCTGAGCGCTTTGTTTTGGCATATTTGTATGTGACGCAAATTGGTGTGAGAAGCACAGCCATACAGCTCGATGCCATATTGCCAAGTTGGTGCGATAATTTGCTTGTAAATCAGAAGCTTATTTGAACGGGAAAGACGGGAACGGGGATTGAGAAGCCAATGATATTTTTTGATTTTCGCAAGTAGAGACAATTTTATTATGTGTATATGACGAATCCATAATAATTTCCTATCAAGATGTAGGCCAAGATATTTAACTGAATTGGCAGATGGTATTTTAATGCTGTTCAACTCAACGTCCGGCCAAACGAGACGATTTTGCAGAGAGAATATTACGTGTTTTGATTTTGAGCTATTTACTTTGATATTCCAATCATTGGACCATTTTATGAAGCGATTTAAATGCAATTGCATATATTGAGCTATATATGGCAGATGGCCGGTAATTAAGAAAGCCGTATCATCTGCATATGTTGCCGTTAATGTGTCTTTATCGCTAGTTCTGTTACCGACAATAATATTTGTTGTTGGCATATCGTGTGTATAAATATTATATAGTAATGGTGCCAAAACACTGCCCTGCGGTACACCAGCTAGTATTTGTCTTTTACTCGATTCAATGCCTCTATCTTTAACAACAAAGGATCTATTTGTGAGAAATGATTTAATCAATTGATAGAGTGCTGGCGATATGTGTGCTTGTAGTTTGTATACTAGGCCATCGTGCCAAACACGGTCAAACGCTTGGGCAATATCAATGAAGACTGCCGAAGTGCTTAAACCAGATTCGAAGCCAGCGTTTATGTGATGAACGATTCTATGAATTTGTTGTATTGTACTACGGCCCTCTCTAAAACCAAATTGATGATTTGGTATTAGATTTTTCAATTCAATTTGTGTATATAAACGTGAATATATGACTTTTTCATATAGTTTTGAAATGGATGGTAATAAACTGATTGGCCTATAGTTGACAATGTTTGATAAAGATTTGCCACCGCCCTTTGGTATCATCGATATGTTGGCACATTTCCATGCCATTGGGAAGTAGCGAAGACGTAGCAGGGCATTGAAGAGATTAACTAAAAACATAATGGCACGCTTTGGAAGACTTTTGATAATAAAATTATCAATTCTATCACAGCCGGGAGCTTTATTGTTTTACAAATTTTTAATAAGAATTCCCAATTCAGTTATGCTAACGTGTCGCAGATTACGATCTAAATATGTTGTTGTTGTGCTAAACGGTTTGATTATGGCATTCTTAACTGACTCCGCATGCTCGGAACAGCTAAGATTGTTGGGCTTAAAACGATCCTCAAGCTCATCGGCAAAAGCATCGACTTGCTCATTGATTGTTTGGCACCAGGTGCCCTGCTGATTACGTACCGGTACATGCTTATGCGGCTGTTCTTTAAGCCCCTTACAGGCACGCCATAGATTGAAACCGCCTTTTTTGTTTGGATCTGCATTTGTTAATATCTTATCGAAGTGATCGGATCTAGCTTTTTGTAAAAGTTGCGCCAACTGACGGCTTACTTGTTGCCATGCCTGACGATCATCAAAATGTCTTGTACGATTATAACGTTTACGTTTAAAACGTATCATTTCAATTAGCTCAGCTTTAAGCGGTGGTCGTGAAAAGTCAGTTGGTTGACGACAACGACGACGGCGATGCTGATAATGATGTTGTTGTCTATTTGATGCAATTTGATTATTATTATTTGGAAAAGATGATGATGATGATGCCGTTTTTGCTGCATCATAGACTTTATTAACAAAGATATTTAAAATATCATCAGCATCGTCAGTAGATGAAATTTCTATATTTAAATGTATTTCAGCGTTAAGCTGTTGACGGAATTTTTTCAAATTCGAGTGGCGTGTTAAAAGACGATGATTGTTTATGTCAAACATAAAGTTTGAGGCTATTTTAAAATCAATTATTAAGGGAACATGATCACTAGATAGATCCATTTGACGTTGTATATTAAATCTTTTCGGAGAGATACCATTTATTATGCCAAAATCAATAACATATGGGATATTGTTATTGCTAGGGAAATGTGTGGGTTCAGCTGTAGTTAAAATATTATAATGAGCAGAGGATAGTATATGTTCTGAGATAATTTTGCCACGCGGACAACTCCGATAGTTACCCCATAAACTGTCTTTAGCATTCCAATCGCCGCCGATTAGGCAATTTGGACCAATTTGAAGAAAATTTGCAAATTTATCATTTGTTAGGACATGCTTATGACCTGGCGGCCAATAGCATGCAACGATGCGTATTGGTCCCAATTCGGTGGGAATCGAGACACTGGCTGCCTGAACGTAACTCTCACAAATGGGTGGAAGTGCTTGATATGCAATATTTTTTGATATTACAATTGCGGCACCGCCAATGCAGAGTCTACGATTTGGATTGTTTGCAATTATTATATCATAACCGGGTATATTAATATATCAATATGATTGAGAGTTAGAAATTGTATTAGCTCATCGGTTCTTCTAGAAATGCCATTTGCATTCCATATCCCTATTCGGATGCCAATCATTTAGATGTTTTATGACCTGATAGTTTTGAATTGCTTGTTGTTTTAGATAACTGAACGGACAACAGACGGACTGGCTGCAACATTGGCGTATGTGGGTGATGAAGTTGAAGAAGAAAAAGAAGCTGATGGTGATGCTATTACAGCGTTAGTAAGAGGGATGTTTGCTAAACGCTGCTGCTGCTGCTGTTGAGCAGATAAAGTGACAGCTGAGGGTGGGGAGGTGGGGATAAGGTGATCGTATAATTCATTAAGATGAGCCTGAATTTCTGATATAATGGCCGAATATTTAGCAAGCATTCGAACTATTATTTGTAAGGAATTGAAAATGTTGATTTTGATCGAGTTTGAGCTCGTACAATTTTCCGCCGCGCGTCTCGTGCAGACTCGCGACTAGGAAAGTTTTGCTTATAATTGGATGGTGTTAATGAGGGCTTTGCTGAACTATGTTTTGGCATTGCAATGATTGGATTAAAAGTGGAAGATGTATTAGCATTCGAATCAACATTATCAGAAATTGACAATGTTGATGCCGATGCTGGTGAAACACAAGGGGGAGGAGGAGGAGGAGCTGCGTCTGAAGAAGAAGAATTTGATGAGTCTGATATTAAAATTGTCTCGTTTGCCGTCGGTATTATTATTGTTGTAGATGTTGCTTTTGATGTTAGTGCTAAAGAAATTGGATCTGCAACTGTTTCTTCAACATTATTATTATTATTATTGTGGACAATTAGGGGTTGAGTTACTATTTGCGTTTGGAAAATATCATTGCTGTTGATGTCATTTGAGTTATTTGCAAGAATTGTTTGAGTTGATGAAGCTATCTCTTTGGCAATATGGGAAGCAGTTTGGGGTGCTAATTAAGTGCAATCTGGTGATTGCGAACGTTCTAATATGTCAATGATTCTATTTGATTCGTCTTCAGATTCACTTAGTGCAAGAATCTGAATTATCTTGTTAATGGCACTTTGGCCTTTTGCTGATAAATTTGCAGTCGATAATAATGATGTTGATGGTGGAGGAGGGAGAGTGGTAGAAGCAGTATTAGTAGTAGTAGCAGCAGTCAGATAAAAGTCAAAAGTAGTGTGTGTGTCGGTGTAAAAGTCAGTGTAGAAATGAGTGAATGTCGAAAGGAAAATAGATGTAGGAAAAAACAGAGAGAGAATAGATAGAGATAATTGAGATATTGGTACTTCACCCGAAAAAACAAAAGACTTTGATGCTGATGCTCCTGGTCGGAATTAGACCAGAATTAGATGATTAGTGTTGATATATTTTTTATAAAGATGATGGTGATGGTGATGATGTTGTGATGGTTGAGCTTGTATTTTAAAAGTTTCATTTTATTTTCAACTTGAAACATGTGTGCACTTTTTTCACATGTTTTTATTATAATTTTTATTATAATTGCATTTTCATTTGCACAATATACCAAGTATATATTGAATTAATAAGCACAAATATTTTTGGTGTTGATTTTTGAAAAAAACTTGTACTTGTACTTGTTCACTGAAATACTGTTTTTTATTTATTTACTATTGACACGCGTTACACGTAACCGGTTGGTGCCATAATTTGCTTATAAATAAGTAGCTTATTTGATCGGGAAAGACGGGAACGGGGATTGAGAAGCCAATGATCTTTATTGATTTTCGCAAGTAGAGACAATATTATTATGTGTATATGACGATTCCATAATAAATTCCTATCAAGATGTAGACCAAGATATTTAACTGAATTAGCTGCTGGTATTTTAATGTTGTTCAACTCAACGTTTGGCCACATGAGACGATTTTGCAAAGAGAATATTACATGTTTTGATTTTGAGCTATTTACTTTTATATTCCAATCATTGGACATATGTTGCGGTTAATGTGTCTTTATCGCTAGTTCTCTTTCTGACAATAATATTTGTTGTTGGCATATCGTGTGTATAAATATTATATAGTAATGGTGCCAAAACACTGCCCTGCGGTACGCCAGCTAGTATTTGCCTTTTACTCGATTCAATGCCTCTATCTTTAACAACAAAGGATCTATTTGTGAGAAATGATTTAATCAATTGATAGAGAGCTGGCGATATGTGTGCTTGAAGTTTGTATAATAGGCCATCGTGCCAAACTCGGTCAAACGCTTGGGCAATATCAATAAAGACTGTTGAAGTGCTTAAACCAGATTCGAAGCCAGCATTTATGTGATGAACGATTCTATGAATTTGTTGTATTATACTATGGCCCTCTCTGAAACCAAATTGATGATTTGGTATTAGATTTTTCAATTCAATTTGTGTATTTAAACGTGAATATATGACTTTTTCATATAGTTTCGAAATGGATGGTAATAAACTGATTGGCCTATAGTTGACAATGTTTGATAAAGATTTGCCACCGCCTTTTGGTATCATCGATATGTTTGCACATTTCCATGCCATTGGGAAGTAGCGAAGACGTAGCAGGGAATTGAAGAGGTTAACTAAAAACAGAATGGCACGCTTTGGAAGACTTTTGATAATAAAATTATCAATTCTGTCACAACCAGGAGCTTTATTGATTTGCAAATTTTTAATAAGATTTTCTAATTCAGTTTTGCTAACGTGTCGCAGATTACGATCTTAATATGTTGTTGTGCTAAATGGATTGATTATGGCATTCTTAACTGACTCCGCATGCTCGGAACAACTAAGATTGTATGGCTTAAAACGATCCTCAAGCTCATCGGCAAAAGCATCTACTTGCTCATTGATTGTCTGGCACCAGGTGCCCTGCTGATTTCGTACCGGTACATGCTTATGCGACTGTTCTTTAAGCCCCTTACATGCACGCCATTGATTGAAACCGCCCTTTTTATTTGGATCTGCGTTACCAAATATTGTATTGGAATGATCGGATCGGGTTTTTTGTAAGACCTGTGACAATTGACGACTTACATGCTGCCATGCCTGGCGATCATCAAAGTGTCTGATGCGAGTATAACGCTTACGCAATCTACGCTTTAATCTAATTAAATCAATTATTTCGGCTCTAAATGGTGGACGTGAAAAGTCTGTAGTCTGATTATTTCTATGATTATGATTATGATGATGATTTGATGTTGCAATATTGGCTGCATTATATATTTTATTGACAAAGATATTGAGCATATCATCAGCATCGTATCTTGTTTGAATTTCTACATATAAATGAATATCAGAATTGAGCTGTTGACGGAATTTCTTTAAATTCGAATGACGCGTTAAAATGCGTTGACCATTCTATTTAGCAGTGTAATGTAATTGGGACCAATTTGATTGAGGAAATTTTAAATATCTTATTTGTTAAAACATACTTGTGACCCGGCGGCCAATAGCATGCAACAATGCGTATCGGTCCCAATTCGGTAGGAATCGAGATGATAGCTGCCTGATCAAATGTCTCTGAGATGGTAGGGCTTGATATGCAATTGTTTTTGATATCACAATTGCGGCACCGCCAATGAAGAGTCTACGATTTGGATTATTGGCTGTTATTAGTTTATAGCCGGGAATTGTTATGTGACTATTGTGATTTAAGTGTGTTTCGCTTAAGAGCATAATATCAATATGATTGATATTTAAAAATTGTATTAACTCATCAGTGCGTCTGGAAATGCCATTTGCATTCCATATACCTAAACGGATGCCAGTCATTGTGATGGGCTATGACTTGACAATGTTGTTGTTGTTGTTGGGATACCTGAACTGACTACTGTCGGACGGGCTGCAATATTTACATATGTAGGTGATGATGGGGATGGGACGTTAACTAAACACTTTTGTTGCTGCTGCTGCTGCTGCTGTTGAGCAGACAAAGTGACAGCTGAGGGTGGGGGGATAAGGAGATCGTGTAGTTCATTGAGGTGGGCCTGAATTTCAGATATAATAGCCGAATGCTTAGCAAACATTCGGACTATTATTTGTAATGGATTGAATGCCTGTGCTGATGTATTAATAGATGATGAATTTATATTTGGTGTCACTAAGAGTTGTTCTAAATCATTTTGTAATTGATTATTTGAACTATTGTTATTAGTCGGACGGGGGCGAATTGGTGTCTGTTCATGTTGTTGATATTGACGTTGTTGTTGTCGTTGTTGACGTTGATTGAAATGAAACTGAGGCTGAGACTGAGGCTGAGACTGAGCTTGAGGCTGTGGCTGACTATGTTGTTGTGTTTGTTGTTGCTGTTGTTGTTGCTGATGAGCGGGACGTTGCCTATTTGTATTGGCATTTGAATTTGGTGATTTTTGAGAATTATTATTATTATTTTTATTATTTAATAATTTAAGAAAATGAGTACAGCCGCGATAATTGGCGGTATAATCACCCTGACAATTGCCACATTTGGCAGGAGTTGTTTTTGGTTTAGTGCATTCAATTGTTAAATGCCCTAAACCACATTTAACGCAAACCGGCGAACGGTAACAGTATTTGGCTGTGTGATTGAAGTTTTGGCAGCGCTGGCACTGTACCAAAGATTCATTTGCCTTGCGATATTCAACGCGAATTAAGAAATTGCATAGTGTCTTTAGATTAAAGACTTTCGAATTATTAACATTGTTCGGATCGAGCTCGATGAAGAACAAGTCTGGATTGAATGTGCCCTGACCGTGATGATTTTAAAATGTCGGATTGTATATGTTTCGAACTATAAAGCCTAGATTGCTCAATTCATTTTGAATATTAACAATCGGTGTTGAGGCATGTATGCTACGAATGGCAATACGAAGTGAGCGTTCAGATCGTTGCTGATATGTGTGATATTCAATGTTTTCGCTAACAAAATATCTAACTAAGGCACGATATGTGTCGCTATTATTTGAATTGAAACGTATCAAGTTTGGCCCACCCAATTTGATAACATATTGATAATTTTTTATACCCGTGCCCATTGAAAATGGTCAAAAAGGGTATTGTAGTATGTTGTATGCCAAATGAGCATATGCCCACAGTATTGTAGAGTATACAGTATAACAAGTGGTCATATGCCCAACTTAAAAGTAAGAGTAACAACTCATAACATAACGACACTTTGTTGCTATATTTATACAATCATAAATATCCATAAGTGCAGTAATAGGATCCGCCACTTATGCGGACTGGCCGCAGCGTGAGAACGCTAGCGTAAGCACTTCTTGAGTATGTACTATCAGTACATATATATATATATATATATACATAACTACATAGGCATATATGTACTGCAACTCTCTCTCTCTGCCGACGCTCTTAGCGGCAGAGCTCACTTAGAATATTGTATGTAATAAGCCAAATATAAAATTGAATAAAAACCGAGAGAACACTCTCGATCAAGAGCTAAAACCATAAAGACGTCTATTCGTTTGTACAAATATCATTTTTAACATTTAACATTTAACATGGCGACCGTGACATGAGTCCCAGGAGGACTCTGGACTCTAACATATACTAAAACATATACTAAAATTGGAACGAGACACAGAAGACTACAATGGATTAAGCAGCGGCAGCAGCAACAATAACTACAACAGCAAGCGGCATCATAAGCGGCGTGGAAATTAAACACTGAGTGAGTAGAGGTGAAGAGCTATGCCTAAGGGCAGACGCAGTGGAGTGCAAAAACGGCTAAAATCCAGAAAAGCCGAGCTCCTAAAACTGCTATTTGCCCCCAACACAACAATTAGTTGTGAAACAGGCAATAAAATACAAGCTGAAATTGACAATATCGAGTCGATACAGCAAAAACATAAAGAAAGCTCAACCTCTACAAACAAAACATTGAATAAAAACATTTAAATTATAAACTCGTGCGTTTTCACACCAGCTACAAACAAGAAGATACAACTAATAACGAAACCGGAAGCAAAATGTCCAGCTGACTGCCCTGGACCACTGGAGTCAACACAGTGCAAATACACCTGCTGCAAGAAGACCGGCACCGGCGCCCCAACCGCCTGTAAGAAGACCAGCACCGGCGCCCCAACAGCCTGTGCGGAGACCAGCACCGGCACCACTTAGCGTTCCAAGCTAAGTCATCATCAAGGACCGGCAGCGCTACACAGAGCGCGCAACTTAATTAAAAAAAAAATATATATATTTGTTATATTTTAATGTTAACATAAATGAAATGTAAAGAAATGTTTGTAATACTGAGCGATAATTGCGTTGCTCGTAATAGAGTATGGCCTGTGAAGCCATGCGAAACATTAGCCAGGAGATCACTGCGTTGATCGAATAGGAAAATATTGATACAAAAAAAAATTTTTTTTTTTAAAAAAAATAATAATAAATCAAACATAAATATATATACATTCTTATGAAAAAAAAAAAACAAAAACCATAAATCCAAAATTCAAATTTAATGCTTTCGAATTCAATCTCAAAAGACGATAATATATTAGAAGCAGGAAATATGTTAGATCACGAATCGAAAGTAGCGGATTCAACCGCAAATGTTATTAATAATGTCGAAACTGCTTCAGTAGATTTGAAAGTAATAACGATTATGCTTATAATAATTGTTGTTCTTTTGTTAGCAAATTCATTAACGAAATTATATAAGTTGCACAATAAGTGCATAAAGAAAAGATATGCAAGTAGAGCAGGCAACTTAGAAATGATATAAAAACTAAATTTTCTATTATAAAGAATGGAATGGAATACATTAGCGAAGAAAATAAATGATTATAAAGACAAGTTCGAAAAATCATACAAATGTATCAATTCTGATAAAACAATAAAGTCAGATACATTGGTGCATCACGCGCAAATACTAACAGCTCAATATAATAACATAGTAACTACAATAAACAAAGTTCATGATAGATTAACGCAGGAGCATACAAATATATGTCAGAAAATTGTAAAAAGTTTAAAAACCAGATTGCATAATATTGGTACTAGACGGAGTATTGTAATCACAATCCCAGAAGATCCAAATCTGCTAGCTGAATTCGACGAGAACCAGTTAGAAGATTTAGATGAGTCTAAACCAATAATCAATCCAGATTCTGACAGTGATATTGATAGTGACATTGAAACGCTCCAAGAAAATACAGAAACCATGACTAACCAGGTTGCTTTAGACAGGGAATACGTGAAGCAGGTTTCCTCTTCAGTCCCTGAATTTGATGGTAAAAAGTTATCATTAAACAGATTCCTAACTGCTTTACGCATAGTAGAAAGAACTAAAGGCGACCAGGAGGATATAGCAGTTGAGGTTATTAAATCAAAAATAACCGGCACAATTCTGTACAAAGTACAAGATGAATCTACTATATCCGGAATAATAAACAAGCTTAAAGATAACGTAAAAGGAGAATCTCCCAACGTATTAAAAGCCAAATTACTGAATATAAAACAGAAAGGCAAAACCGCTTCCCAGTATGCAACCGAAATGGACAATTTGCGAAAGCAATTGGAGGCAGCCTTTATTGACGACGGCCTAGACCCAAACAATGCGGAAAAATTCTCAACAAACGAGTCTATTTCTGCAATGATTAAAAATTGTGAGAATGAGAAACTGAAAGTAATATTGGAAGCTGGTAACTTCGTCACTTTCAATGATGTAATGGGTAAATATATCCATTGCAGCACAGAAATGACTGGAAGTGCAAGCACAGTATTATTTCAGCGAGGCCGCAATAATAGAGGAGGTAGTTACTATGCTCAAAGAGGTAGAGGCAATGACCGCGGTAACTACAATCCCAATAATAACGATAACAGAAACAACAATAGAGGTGGACGAGGTTATAACCGAGGTAGGAATAATTCCACCCGAGGCAACAACCAAAATAGAAATCATTATAACAACAATAATGTCCGAGTTGCCCAAGATACTTCGGGAAACTCGCAGACACCTCCAGATACTCAGGATTAAATAGAAAAATATACACTGTTAACTTAAGTCTCAACAATTTCGTATCATTCAAAAATGTTGCAACAAATAAAAAGATAACATTTTTGATTGATACAGGTGCAGATATTTCAATTATAAAAGAAAATTCTGATGTCTTTCATGACATCCAAATCAATAAAATTATAGACATTCGAGGCATAGGAGAAGGAGTAATAAACTCCAAAGGACTAGTCTCAATCGAAATACAAACAGACAAATATATTATTCCATATAAATTTCATTTACTTCATTCAGATTTCGCAATCCCTTGCGATGGAATAATAGGATTAGATTTCATAAAAACATTCAATTGTCAATTAGATTATAATAGTTCAGAGG
>JAWNMV010000470.1:0-65138 GCA_035043635.1 Drosophila rellima
ACATTTGTACATAAGTAAAAAATGTGGCACCGCTAAAAATCGTTGCTAACTATTTTAAGCGCGCGGCCCCAGATGCACGGTATTGGGGAATATAGGCCCCAATTTTACTAAAATTTTGCTGCAACTTTCATCAATTTCTATCAGACAGTTTTTGAGAAATTCGCATTTTTAGATTTAAGCATTTCAGCTGAAATGCACATGCATAAAACATCGTGGCAGCATTTGTACATAAGTAAAAAATGTGGCACCGCTAAAAATCGTTGCTAACTATTTTAAGCACGCGGCCCCAGATGCACGGTATCGGAGAATATAGGCCCCAATTTTACTAACATTTTGCTGCAACTTTCATCAATTTCTATCAGACAGTTTTTGAGATATTCGCATTTTTGATATTTTGCACTTCAGCTGAAAGGCACATGCATAAAACAACGTGGCAGCATTGTGTATGTACATTTGTAAATAAAGGCTGCCTGACTGTTGCACATAGTCATGGACTTTTCACTTTTTATGAATAAAAATTACCGAATATATACTAAATGTTTATATGAATGTCATTATTTATACAATATATTTATGTTAAGCAGGCATTTTTTAAGTAAATAGCATAATGTATTTTGGCGCATTGCCGGCTTATGTTAATGTAGGCTGCCAACCTGATGACTTTCGCAATATGCGTCGATATTAAACTAGGTGGCAGCCTTGCAAATAACGGAACTTTAAAGTTTAATTTCAAAGAAGTGTGTGAACGCAATACAAATGCTGCCACGTTGTTTTATGCATGTGCATTTCAGCTGAAATGCATAAAACTAAAAATGCGAATTTTCTCAAAAACTGTCTGATAGAAATTGATGAAAGTTGCAGCAAAATGTTAGTAAAATTGGGGCCTATATTCCCCCATACCGTGCAACTGGGGCCGTGACTTAAATAATTAAAAATAGATTAAAAATTTAGCAATGAAATTATTTAGCAGTCAGCTTTCTGCTGTAGACAAACGAATATAATCCGAGGCGTATCATCCAGCTTTCTGTTGCGTAATAGTTCAGTTCACGTTGGAGCTACCAGTTCAATAGGACTTGCTTATGACCCTTTTGGGGATTATTTACAATAAATTAATTTTCTAAAAAACTGTCTGATAAATTTCTTTAAATTTAATTGAAAAAGCTTCCACAAACTTGTAGCTTTAATTTGCCATGTGCCGCTTTTTGGGCCTTTTTTATATTATAATATATTAAGGTTTGAGAACAAGGCATATATTTTGGCGGTCATTTTGTATGGGACTTTCACTGAGGTAGCTGAGTTCATTCCAAAATATCTCAAAAACGTTCTGAAAACTTTTTTTAAAAATGGTCCCAAGAGAAAGGTGAAATGGTAGGCTTTAATCGCGCACTAGCGGTTTTCGGGGCCGTTCTCTTTGAGCTTAGATATTTAAGAAATGGTGAAAGTGTAAACTTTTTCAGTTTTTAGCTTCCCTTGTTTCACCCAGTTTAAAGCCTGAAATTGCCATAATATTACTAAAAATTATAAATAAATCAATTTTCTACAATTCTGCTTCATTACTTTATTGATTTAGTGTCGAAAAACGTTTTAAAATGATAAAATTCATAACTGGTTCCGACTCATGAACCAAGTTCCGTTTTTCGTTGCTGGCGAACCGTTCCTATCTTGACGCACATATCTCAAACATCAAAAAAGTTCTTCGTACTTAATCCATTTTTGAATGTGCGTCAAGATAGCAACGGTTCGCCAGCAACGAAAAACGGAACTTGGTTCATGAGTCGGAACCAGTTATGAATTTTATCATTTTAAAATGTTTTTCGAAACTAAATCAATAAAGTAATGAAGCAGAATTGTAGAAAATTGATTTACTTATAGTTTTTAGCAATATTATGGCAATTTTAGACTTTAAACTGGGTGAAACAAGTGAAGATAAAAACTGAAAAAGATTACATTTTCACCATTTCTTAAATATCTAAGCTCAGGAGAGCTGCCCCCGAAAACCACTTATACACGATTAAAGCGTGCAATTTCACCTTTCTAATGATACTATTTTTAAAAAAGTTTTCAGAACGGTTTTGAGATATTTTGGAAAGAGCGCAGCTACCTCGGTGAAAGTCCCATACAAAATGTACTGCCAAACTATATGTCTTGTTATCAAACCTTAATATCTTTTCTCAGGAAGGGTGCCCCATAACGCGGCACATAACGAATTAAAGCTACAAGTTTGGTGAAGCTATCGCAATTAAATTTAGAGAAAGTTATCAGACAGTTTTTAGAAAATTAATTGATTGTAAATTAGCCCCAAAAAGTTCACGAGCAAGTTCAATCGAGCTGGTAGCTCCAATGTGAACTGATCTACTACTCAACAGAAAGCTCGTTGATATGGAGCGGATTATATTTGCCTGACTTTTTTCGTTGCTAGCTTTTTACTCAATTCTGACTGCTGGCCCCCAGATGCACGTTATGGGAGAATATAGGCCCCAATTTTACAAACATTTTGAGGTGCCTGTCATCAATTTCTATCAGACAGTTTTTGAGAAACTTGCACTTTAGTATATTCTCCATTTTGGCTGAAACAATGTGGCAGCATTTGTACATAAACGAAAAATGTGGCAGGTATTTCGTATGAAACAGAAAATCGTTGCTAACTTTTTACTCAATTCTGACTGCTTGCCCCCAGATGCACGGTATGGGAGAATATAGGCCCCAATTTTACAAACATTTTGAGGTGCTTTTCATCAATTTCTATCAGACAGTTTTTGAGAAATTTGCATTTTTGTATATTCTCCATTTAACATACATAAAACAACGTGGCAGCGTTGTGCATGTACATTTGTAAATAAAGGCTGCCTGACTGATGCACATAGTCGTGATCATTTCACTTTTTATGAATGAAAATTACCGAATATATACTAAATTTTTACATTAATTAATAATTAATAATAATTAATAATAATAATTAATAATTAATTAATGTAAAAATTTAGTATATATTCGGTAATTTTCATTCATAAAAAGTGAAATGATCACGACTATGTAATAATTAATAATAATTAATAATTAATTAATAATTAATTAATGTAAAAATTTAGTATATATTCGAGAATTTTCATTCATAAAAAGTGAAATGATCACGACTATGTGCATCAGTCAGGCAGCCTTTATTTACATATGTACATGCACAACGCTGCCACGTTGTTTTATGTATGTGAAATGGAGAATATACAAAAATGCAAATTTCTCAAAAACTGTATGATAGAAATTGATGACAGGCACCTCAAAATGTTTGTACAATTGGGGCCTATATTCTCCCATACCGTGCATCTGGGGGCAAGCAGTCAGAATTGAGTAAAAAGCTAGCAACGATTTTCTGTTTCATACGAAAAAGCTACCACATTTTTCGTTTATGTACAAATGCTGCCACATTGTTTCAGCCAAAATGGAGAATAAACAAAAATGCAAATTTCTCAAAAACTGTCTGATAGAAATTGATGACAGGCACCTCAAAATGTTTGTAAAATTGGGGCCCATATTCTCCCATACCGTGCATCTGGGGGCAAGCAGTCAGAATTGAGTAAAAAGTTAGCAACGATTTTCTGTTTCATACGAAAAAGCTGCCACATTTTTCGTTTATGTACAAATGCTGCCACGTTGTTTTATGTATGTTAAATGGAGTATATACAAAAATGCAAATTTCTCAAAAACTGTCTGATAGAAATTGATGACAGGCACCTCAAAATGTTTGTAAAATTGGGGCCTATATTCTCCCATACCGTGCATCTGCAGGCAAGCAGTCAGAATTGAGTAAAAAGTTAGCAACGATTTTCTGTTTCATACGAAAAAGCTGCCACATTTTTCGTTTATGTACAAATGCTGCCACGTTGTTTTATGTATGTTAAATGGAGAATATACAAAAATGCTAATTTCTCAAAAACTGTCTGATAGAAATTGATGACAGGCACCTCAAAATGTTTGTAAAATTGGGGCCTATATTCTCCCATACCGTGCATCTGGGGGCAAGCAGTCAGAATTGAGTAAAAAGCTAGCAACGATTTTCTGTTTCATACGAAAGAGCTGCCACATTTTTCGTTTATGTACAAATGCTGCCACATTGTTTCAGCCAAAATGGAGCATATACAAAAATGCAGTACATTTTGTATGGGACTTTCACCGAGGTAGCTGCGCTCTTTCCAAAATATTTCAAAAACGTTCTGAAAATTTTTTTTAAAAATGGTATCATTAGAAAGGTGAAATCGCACGCTTTAATCGTGTATAAGTGGTTTTCGGGGGCAGCCCTCTTGAGCTTAGATATTTAAGAAATGGTGAAAATGTAATCTTTTTCAGTTTTTATCTTCACTTGTTTCACCCAGTTTAAAGTCTAAAATTGCCATAATATTGCTAAAAACTATAAATAAATAAATTTTCTACAATTCTGCATCATTACTTTATTGATTAAGTTTCGAAAAACATTTTAAAATGATAAAATTCATAACTGGTTCCGACTCATGAACCAAGTTCCGTTTTTCGTTGCTGGCGAACCGTTGCTATCTGGACGCACATCATTTTTGACCATTTTCAATGGGCACAGTGTATAAAAATTATAAGGAGTTTAGATAACAGGTAATATCTTCCAAACACACCCGCAAAAACATTATGTGTCATACATGAAAAAACCCGAAATTGTTCATACTAAAACACATAATATATTTAAAAAAATTATTAGCTTCGTTTTTTTTTAAATCACCAAAATGTGGAATAAAAAAGCTTTTCCCCTGTAGCCATTTACCTATATGCTTGAAAGGTATGCCCAAAAGCCCTTAAAAACACCTTTTCAACGATATATAGAACATATCTGTATCTTATATCGTTTGGATATTGCGGGGGTGTCCGTTTTAGCGGGTTTTTAGCGATTTCCCGCTAAACTTGCGATTTTTCCAAAAAGTCAACAAACAAACGTTTTTAGTTTCACAAATATAAGCGCTCAACGCGTACTTTTGATAAGAATAATAATAAAATAAAAAATGTTACCAAAAAGCTACAACGGCTTCATTTACTGCAATTATCTAAATTTCGCACCTCCCATTTACACCTGCTTATCTCATGAACCAGGTGAGATTTTAATAGTCTTATTATGCACTTTTGTTAGTTAGAGCTATACCTTTCGATCGGTATATAACTAGACCTAATCGGACAGTCATAGCAAATTTTCCATTCTTCCTGTGTATATTACTAGTCGCCTTTCGCACCCTTCGTGATGCTTTCGTTACTAGCGCGGACTGCCGTCCGCAGTGATATATCATTTATATTTTTCACTTTCTAATGTTTTTACTGACAATTAGTTTGATCTAATAGATTGAAAATGGCATTTTCATTCGATTGCTTACCTGAGAGCCCCTGCAAAAGTCGGCTCCCAATATTTAGATACATATACATGTGGCACAAAACAGCTACTCATTTAATTTAGCAGGTACACACCTAAAATAGTAATAATTTTGGCGTAAAAATAGTCAAACTTTTAAACACAGAACAATGTTGACTTATAGTCGCCACAGGTAGGCTCAAATCGTATTCTGCATAATTTGACCTAATGCCTATGGCAGCTATATAATATAGTTGGCCGATTTTAACCAAATTTGGTCAGGATATATAGGACCATCCCAGATGCATATTCTGTAAGATTGGTTGAGATAACTCATCCAACAAAAAAGTTTTTCTTACTAAAACTTGATTTTCGACTGATCGGCAGCTATATGAAATAGTGGTTCGAATTCAACCAAATTTGGTGAATGTATAGGACCATACTAGATGCATATTCTGTAAGATTGGTCGAGATATCTTGAAGGAATCGTGATCCATAGTTAAAAAAGAAAACCAAAACATATATAAAAAAAATAAGCTCCATTTTTTTTTATCATAATTTTAAAATAAAAACATTAAAAATAAAAAAAATCTTTATAAATAATTTTTTTAACTACCATAAAATTGATTTTTTCACAAATATTGACTTTGATAGCCTATAAGTAAGCTTTTGGAAAACTCAGCAAACACTTATTCTATAGACTGAAAAATTATCTATCATATGCTTTTTAAATTATTCGATTATCTCATTTGGTTGAAAAGATACGATTTTGCAACCTAAAAGTGAAAAAGTGTCCGTTAAAAAACGCTCGTGTTACTCGGGCTTTAGAGAAAACATTAGGAAAGATGATAATTTTGCAGGGAATTAATAAATTCTAGCAAAAATTTCTTCGACATTTTTAGAACGTGTTTACGCTAAGAATAATGTTCACAAATGATGGTCATGCTAACATCCGTTGTCGAGCATGTTCGATTGAACACAGTCACGATAGAATCATTTCGGTGGCAAAACGTCCAACACGAAATTTGTCACGAGCACTACCACAAATGAAGAAAATTTCGTCGAACCGAGCATGTTCGTCCAAGAGATTTGACTGTGGATGTCCTGCTTTCCACATATTCATATTGACAGAAACCATGATTAAAATTCTCAGCATACTAAAATAGATTTTCTAGAGCTGACGATATTTTATAAAAACATCGATACGTCTCAAACTTAATACGATATTTATTGCTACTTTTCACATCTCTAGTCAAAATCAATTATCCTAACTAGGCGATAAATATAAATAATTTTCTCAAAAATGGGAGAAAACGTCGACTTATCATCCATAGGTGACTTGGAGGAAAAACTGATTTCTGCTCGACATTCGTTAACTAGTCTAAATGATAATATTCGCCGATTTGTTGGCCGTGGGATTAAGGATTCCAGGTTTTTGCTTGTAATTATTCACGCAAATTCATGTTAATATATTTTTTTTTTGATAGAATGGAAAAATATAATCCTGATAGCGGAAGTAAAAGAATGGAACAAAATCAAGACCGAAATATTCAACGACATGATGGTTTAAAGCAAAAGAGGCGTATGCACGAATCAAGAATTGTATTAAATCGACTTTCAAAAGGAGAGGAGGATGCTTTATGGATACCCACGCCAAGAATTAATTCCCGTGTAATTCGTGAATTGCCATCAAGAGAAGAAATTGTCGAAGCGCAAGGTATGGATTCTGAATCGAGGGCTCGAAATCGTCGCATGTTTGGTTCGCTTTTGGGAACACTACAAAAATTCTGCCAAGAGGAGTCACGTTTAAAAAAAAATGAGGATAAGAAAGCCCAAATTGAAAAAAAGTTAGAGAAACAAGAACTACAAGAAAAAGAATTACTTCAGAAAGAACGTGATACATTATTTTTGGATAGAAAGCGGAAGCAGCTTGAAATCAGATGTCTGGAAAAGAAAATGGCACGGGTGAAGGACTTTAAAACATGGGAGCACTCAATAAAATATCAAAAAAACCAGATCCGAACAAAGACTAAACCTCATATATTTTTTCAACCAAAATTGCACTCGGCCCAGACGCAAAAGCTTTTTTTAAAACATAAAAGCGAGTTAGACTGTCTGATAGAAAACCGCCGGAAAGAGTTGCAAGCTGAACTCAGAGAAATTGAATTCACGAACAACATGGAAGAAGACTATACATTAGACGACAGCAACATCTACGATACAAGTACAGATAATAAAGAGCCTCACGTAGAAACTCTCTTGCCAGAAATATGTAAGTCAGCCCGCGTTGGATTGCCTTTTAAATAATAAGAAAATTATTTGCTCTGATTATTATTAAATCTTTTAGTTCATGCCTAAGATATGTGGTTTATATGTATTTTTAAAGGTCGTAAAACCTATTTTTACATAGAATAAAAGTTAAGTTTAAACGAAGATACTCAATTTTCTCGAATAGAAAGCTATGAGATGAGCTGAATGAGTAGACTGTTTTTCCGACTCCCCCATGATGGTTCGAGTGCACGATCACTCAATAACTTGTTACGTAATAAATTGATTGATATGTATTACTTCTAAAAAAAAAACGCCTACGAGGTAAAATTCTAGTGACGAAAACATTTCCATGCCCCCAAATTTCTGATATCCAATTTTGTGACGAACGATATTAAATTAAATATATAACTTTTTCTTAAAAAAAAAGTTTGGCATTCGGCACATTGCGCAATAAAGTCCCAATCCTTCTTTTCTAATAAAAATTACTTTTTTTTGTCGAATGCCAAACTTTTTTTTTAAGAATAAGTTATATATATTTAATTTAATATCAGTTTATAATTTTTATGATTGTGGTGTCATTCGACGCGAATCGTAAAAAAATTTACCGAAAAAATTTTGCCGTCCGCAGTGATGTTACGCCGGATCGGCCAAGGCGAAGACCTGATTGAACAATCACTGCGGACGGCAGTTCGCTCTAGGTACGAAAGCATCACGAAGGGTGCGAAAGGGGACTAGAAATATATACAGGAAGAATGGTAAATTTGCTATGACTGTCGGATCAGATCTAGTTATGTACCGATCGAAAGGTATAGTCTTAACTAACCAAAGTGCATACTAAGACTTTTGAAAAAAATTAGATGATTGCAAAGCCTTTTGGTTCAACTTTTTTATTTTTTACTATTTTCATCAAAAATACGCGTCGAATGACACCTCAGTTAAAAAGATAATTCAATTTGAATTTTTTAGTGGCATTCCCAAATTGAGATGAAAAATCAATTTGTCTGTATATAGCTTAAAAGTTTGAATGAGGACTTGCTCTTGATCAAAAATCTCGAAACTTTTGTTCTACGAATTTTTCAAAAAATCGCTAGCTTAGCGGAAAATTGCTAAAAACCCGTTAAAATTGAAACCCCCACAGAATCCAAACGATAAAAGCTACATATATGTATGTTCTATATATCATTGGAAATGTATTTTGAAGATCTTTTAGGCATACCTTTTTGCCGAAAGGCAATCTTTCTTTTTGTGAATATGTTATACAAACAATTTAGGTTTTTTTTTAAAGTCTTTACTGTATAAATAATATTAGATAAGGTCACTACTTTTTTTAATATATCCATAAATGTTTTTGAATCTAATGGCTTAGTAAAAATAGTCCAAATATTGGCTACAAACTGACCTTTTACCTAATACTATTATTCACCCACTTTGTTTTCCCTGATATTAAATAATATTGTTTAATCCTGTTATTTTTCAGATGAGACGATTGCTAAAGAAAATTTTCGAAAGGTGTCAAGTCATCAAGATGCATAAAATATGTTTGTTTGATCCCTCATACGTTATGTAAATTAAGCTCACATTTTAAAGTCGAATTGAAACCTTTTCGCGCTCTGTGTGCAAATGCATTCATTAGTCTTGACACAATTTTTTCCCCAGTATAACAAAATATTTTTTTAATAATTGGTTAAATTAAATTAAGTTGATTTTTTAAGAATTCTTACGATTATTAAAGATTTTTAGTTTTCAAATATTAATAGTTTGACACAAACGCTATTCAACCATTAGTTGTATTACATTTTAAATTAAGCGCTCAAATACTATGTATCCGATGCTGGCTATCTGAAGGTTTGAACGCTCAGAAACCATTACATACAAAAGTTTCTACTCTTATCCACAGTATGATTTACTGCGGGTTAAACAAATAATGAGTCCTACATTTTCAGTTAATTGGAAATCGGAATTATGCTTATATCAGACACAGGATAAATTCGAGCAGTAATAAGTTTTTTATTGCACATGTTGGATATTTAAAAGAAATGGAGGTTTTTATAAAACTCGGGGTTAAGATATATTCGACGTAAATCGTGTTGGTATTGTCCGTTAAGTGTATTCACTCCTACTACTATCTCTGCACTAGGCCTATGCGTGTTAGCAAAAATTGCTTTGGCGCAGCTTCCGAGGCAAAAGCTTCACGAAGAGTGCGAAAGGCGTCTAGCAATATACACAGGCAGAATCACTAGTTTAGTGGGAAATCGCTAAAAACCCGCTAAAATTGACGCCCCGAACGATACAAGCTACAGATATGTTCTCTATATCGTTGGAGCGGTAATTTGAAGGGCTTTTGGGCATAGCTTTCAACTTTTTTTTTAAGTTTGGCTACAGGTAAAAAATTATTTTTTAACCCACATATTGGCGATTTTAGGAAAAACGCCGCTAACGATTTTTTTAATTTTTTATATGTTTTAGTATGTACAATTTTGCGTTTTTTGATCTATGACACAAAGTATTACTGGTGGGCTTGGAAGATATTACCTGTTACCCAAACTCTTTATTATTTTTAACCCTGTCCCCGCTGAAAAGGGTCAAAAAGGGATTTAGTACGAAAAACTTGGTTGAAATCGGAGCACTATTTTATATAGCTGCCTTGGTATAGATCAGTCGAAATTCAAGATTTAATGCGAAAAACTTTTTTATTGTTTGAGATATCTTAACCAATGTGACATAATATACATCTGTGGTGGTCCCTTATATAATGACCAAAGTTGATTGAAATCGGTAAACAATGTCAAATAGTATAGAAACGATTAATCGAAAATTAAGATTTAGTATGATATTTTTTGTTGTTTTTGGAGATTTCTAAACCTAAATCACAGAGTGGGAATTTTTTATTATCTTTAACATTATAATACAATTTGGTATAAATCGGTGATGTAATACAAAGAATTAGTCGCAAATTTAATGCGGCACCATCAAATCTTCGGCGTGACGAACGGCGAGCAAATACGTATTAGGGGAGCGGAGTGTCAGTGCACAGAGTATCCAACAGTCAAGCACACTCGGGTGCGAGTGAATCGAGTCATGGGTAGGCAAGCGAAGCGAGCAGGGGGACGGGCCCCCTTGTTTTTTTTAATGGTTCTGAGGCTTGGTATAGGCAATTTCAAAAATTTCCGATATCTTCTAAAAAAGTTAAACGCTATGTGTCATACATCAAAAAACGCGAAGTTGTTCATACTAAAACATATTAAAAATTAAAAAAAAATCATTAGATCCGTTTTTTCTAAAATCGCCAAAAGCTGTGATAAAAAAGCTATTTTCACCTTTAGCCATTTACCTATATGCTTTAGGAAATAAGTTGTAAGGTATGCTTGAAAGCCCTTCAAAATACCTTTCCAACGAAATATAGAACATAACTGTAGCTTCTATCGCTTCGATACTGTGGGTGTGTCAATTTTAGCAGGTTTTAGCGATTTCAAGCTAAACTAGCGGTTTTTCAAAAAAAACTCGTAAAACAAGCATTTCTAGTTTTTTGATGGGGAATAGATCCACATTCACAAATATAGGCTATTTTAATGCTTTGATTCAAACAAACAAAAGGACTGACTTTTCGTCTCACTTTGGGAAGGTGTCTAAATTTATCAAATTTAATTATCTTTCGAACCCATGGTCAGATTTTAATGATTGAGCTGTCATTCGACGCGTATTTTTGATAAAAATAATAGTAAAAATAAATAGTTAAAAATTTTACCAAAAAGCTCCAACGGCTTCATTTGCTGCAATAATCTAAATTTCGCCCCTTCCATTTACACCTGCTTATCTAACGAACCAGGTGAGCTTTCAATAGTTTTAGTATGCACTTTTGTTAGTTAGAGCTATACCTTTCGATCGGTATATACCTTGACCTGATCGGACAGTCGTAGCAAATTTTCCATTCTTCCTGTGTATATTACTAGTCGCCCTTCGCACCCTTTGTGATGCTTTCGTCACTAGCGCGGACTGCCGTTCGCAGTGATAATGTTCCGATTACAACCCAATTTGATCAGGAAGTATAGGACCATCCCAAATGGTCCAGTTTGGTCGAGATTTTTCAGACATCAAAAAAGGTTTTCATACTAAAACTTGATTTTGGGCTATGACACCTATATGGTATAGTGGTCCGATTTCAACCAAATTTGATCAGGATATATAGGACCTTCCCAAATGAATATTCTGTCAGGTTGGTCGAGATATTTCAAACAACAAAAAATATTTTCATGCTAAAACTTGATTTTGGACTAATCTTTCCTATGGCGGCTATATGATATTGTGGTCCGATGTCAACCAAATTTCATCAAGATATATAGGACCGTCCCAAATGAATATTCTGTCAGTTTGGTCGAGATATTTCAAACAACAAAAAAGATTCTCATACTAAAACTTGATTTTGGACTGATCGATCCTATGGCAGCTATATGATATAGTGGTCCGATTTCAACCAAATTTGATCAAAATATATAGGACCATTCCAAAAGTAAATCCTGTTATTTTAATCGGGATATTTTAAACAACATAAAAGTTTTTCATACTAAAACTTGATTTTGGGCTGATATTTTCTATGACAGCTATATGATATAGTAGTCCGATTTAAACCAGATTTGATCAGGATGTATAGGATCATCCCAAATGCATATCCTGTTAGTTTGGTGGAGATATTTCAGACAACAAAAAAGTTTTTTAGACTAAAACATGATTTTCGACTGATCGTTCCTATGGCAGCTATATGATATAGGAATCCGATCCAAATTTTAAAACAAACTTGATCTGCGCCCGCTATCCAGGAACCTACATACCAAGTTTGAAGTCTCTAGCTCTTATAGTCTTTGAGATCCTTTGACTCAAACAGACGGACAGACAGACACGGCTCAATCGACTCAAATACTGATCAAGAATATATATATTTTATAGGGTCGGAGATGCTTCCTTCCGCCTGTTACATACATATAAAAATGTATAAAAACATTCCATGCCCCAAAATTTCATATATCCAATTTTGTGAGGAACGATATTAAATTGTATACATAACTTATTAAAAAGAAATTTTTTGGCATACAGCACATTGCGCAATAAGGTCCCCAACTTTTTTATACCCGTGCCCATTGAAAATGGTCAAAAGGGTATAATGGTTTTGTGCAATGTATGTAACAGGCAGAAGGAAGCATCTCCGACCCTATAAAATATATATATTCTTGATCAGCATCAATAGCCGAGTCGATTGAGCCATGTCCTTGTCTGTCCGAGTGTTTGAGCCAAAGGATCTCAGAGACTATAAAAGCTAGAGACTTCAAATTTGGTATGAAGGTTGCTGGATAGCGGGCGCAGATCAAGTTTGTTTTAAGTTTTAGATGCCACGCCTCTTTCGCCTGCCAATCGCAAAAAACGATTATCAGACGCGATCTTTAATAAAAACACTTCTTATTAAACAGGAAGATAAGAAGTAAGCCAATTTAATGACCCTGAAAGTTTCAAAGCGATTGACTATTAAATAGAGAAGATATCTCAAATTTGCTTTTAATTCACATAAATCAAAATCATAGACATAGGCAAGTGCGAGCGAGATAGCACATGCACATTTGTTTGCGCAAAAACATAACAGTGAGCACGTGTACGCAGAGTGCGAACGCAAATACGAGCGATAGGCAAAGTTATCGATATTTGGCTACAATTTCTATCCTATTTTAATATATTAACATGGTTTAAGTTAATACATATTTAAGATTGTGTTAAAATATATGTATGTAGATATTAGTATGCATTGCAAAAAGCGATATGTATAAATGCCACTTTATAATTTTGCACCTCGACGACAGATCATTTTACAACACTGAAATCTCTGAATTGATAATAATTATTATGTTAAATAATAAGCTAGTAAGCTCGCACATATGTTCAGTAGGTTTTCATTTATTATCATTGTATTTATAGGCTTAACAAATTCTGCAAAAAGAATCACAAATATTAAAGCATAGTACTTAAATTTAAATTGCGCGCGCAATGCAGCAGCCTTTAACAGCTGATATTGATGAATAAGAAGAGTGGGAGAGATTATTTGGTGTTGCCGGACTTCAACAAGCTGAGCAAATGAGATAATGGCTACTCTTGGCATGAGCAACATCGATTTCAGCGATTACGATTACGATTACGATTAACGATTTACGGACCATTATATCATATAGCTGTCATAGGAACGATCAGCCCAAAACCAAGATTTAGTATGAGAAACTTTTTTGTTGTTTGAAATATCCCAACGAAACTGACAGGATTTACATTTCGAATGGTCCTATACATTTTGATCAAATTCGGTTGAAATCGGACGACTATATCATATAGCTGCCATTGGAACAATCAGAACAAAATCAAGTTTGAGTATGAAAAGCTTTTTTGTTGTTTGAAATAATTTGACCAAACTGACAGGATATGCATGTGGAATGGTCCTATATATCCTGATCAAATCTGGTTGAAATCGAAACACTGTATATTTTATCGCTGCCATAGGAACGATGAGTCAAAAATCAAGTTTTGGTATGAAAAACTTTTTTGTTGCCTGAGATATCTTAGCCAAACTGAAACAATATGCATGTGGGATGGTCCCATACATTCTGACCAAACTTGGCTAAAATCAGTCTACTATATCATATAGCTGCCATAGGAAGGATCAGTCGAAAATCAAGTTTTGGTATGAAAAACTTTTTTGTTGCTTAAGCTATCTCAACCAAACTAACAAAATACGCACTTCGGATGGTATTCTACATCCTGACCAAGTTTGGTTGAAATCGGATATCAAATAGCTGCCATAGGAGCGAATTTTAAGATATAGTACGAAAATTATTGTTGTTTTTAGAGATAAGTCAACCAAACTCACAGATTCAGAATTTGCAATTTGGTTTAAGTCGCTTCACTAGATCACATAGATGTAATACGAACAATTAGTCAAAAAGTTAATGCCGCATCATCACAACTTTGGCATGCCTAACGTAGCGCAACATACGTATGACCTATCGGAGAGCCAGGGCACAGGGTGTTCTACAGTCGAGCACACTCGACTGTAGCCGGAGCCCACTTGTTTTATTCTGGTGGGTAGAGGAAAGCATTGCACGGCAGAGAAAAGAGATTTGATAACACTGTGATAGTTTTTAAAAAAAAAAAAAAAACGACCAAGTTCAACGGTTTCCCCTTATTTCGGGTCCTACGAATCGAACTGCATCATTACTTTTTTAAGATACAGTCAAGGTTTCATACAAAATTTTTTTTCGGAAGTTTTGGGTCAAGTTTGCCATTTTTAAGGAAATAGGGCATTCTTCTTCGGTCTCTTACTTGTAAGGTATTAATTTTTTTCGTAAAATTTCTTCGGCAAAGTTGCTTGAAATAGTTCAGACTACAAGTTCGTAGGAACATACAAACCCTTTAAATGGTCGTTTTGGTGGTCTATTGCGTCAATATGTCAAAAAAATCAAATCTGTACCACTAATTTTTTACATTTTTCGTTCATGTTGTCCAGCAACCGAATTTTCCTATCTGATACTTATACCAAAATTAAGATCATGTTATGCTAAGTACATTTAGCAAAGAAATCACGATGAAAAAATTAACCCTTAATTTATTTACACAACCAAAAAATTATTTTTTACTTAAATTTCGCAACATTATTAAAACAACAATATTTGGTTTTACATATGTAATTAGTGTATCTAAAATGGGTAATGAATGTGCTCTATATATTTAAGTGTAAGATTATATGTATTATTCATAGCTCTATATATTTAAGTGTAAGATTATATGTATTATTCATAGCTTTCGTTAATTAAATTCCAACACAATTCAGCAAGCAATGAGTCAAGCTTATTACCACTGTACCAATGTTCGAATGGAGCCGCAACCTGATGAAATCTTTCTTTATGCTCATCCGACTCTGTGGAAACTTCCTGTCCAAAATTATCCTTATAGTGGTGTAAAAATGAATCTTTAAAGACATATTGACACCTATGACTTGAAAAGATGTCAGCATATTGTCAACATAAGTCTGCCAATTTTCAGCTCAATTCACTCCCAAACAGTTGTTAATGACTGCCATTGCAGCATCCCATGCAATATTTTCTTTTGTCTTCAATAAATTTCCAAAAAATCTAAATACCTTCTTTTATCTTCACCACGCTTAATCTTTTAAATAGTTTTATTAACCATTTAAAAGCTTCTTCATCGCAATTGATTGCATTGATGAAGCTTTTACTTCGAGACCTTTTTTAAGTGCCGGTACTATGCTTAAGTCTCGGTACTAAGCTTAAAATTCGCTTCACACGAGTGTCTTTTTCAGCCCCACTTTTTCTCAGACGGTGAATTTTGCCATTCAGAGTATTCGGAACGGTGTTCACACTTAAATCCCATCGGTTTTTTTTTTGCTTAGGGAAGCTGGTACCACTCAACATACTTTTACTCCTGCACACTTTATTTTTTCCGAAAAGCACCAAATAATACCCAAAAAATTCAATGTGAACGTATTGATGTTAATGACACGATTTGACCGACGCAAAAAACCGATGGATTAGGACGCGTTCTATTTCCATCGGTGAGCGTAGGTTTCTCACCGAAAATTTCGCATGCTCACAATACACCGACAGATTTTTAACAAAAAGTTTTGGCTAAAAAGCGCTCGTCTGACGGACGCTTAAGCGAGCAATGTATTTTTAAAAAAAAAAATTTTAACGCATATATTTGGGTTCGCCATTATGTGCGTTCTCATAATCCAGCTCCTTAAAAACATCAAGCTAGAGCTGGGTCGACCACTCACGATAGTATCGATATATCGAATTTTTAATTTATTTTTAGACTATCGATGTTTCGACTTTAATAGTTAACGATAGTTGACCGCATTTTTTGATCACTGTTTTTGGCGCAAGAGCAAAATTAATTGTTGTTGGAAGTTGTCAAATTATGAACAAGTTAAAATATTTGTTTCGTTTTCTATTTGTACTGTGAACTATCAGATTTTAATTTTTTAATATTGTCTAGAAAGACTGAACTACTTTGAAATTAGCACTTTTGTTATTTGAATAAATAGATGTTGGTGAAAAACGATACTAGCGATAATATCGAATTTTTGTATAGAAAACCTCGAAAATATCGAAAATCTCCACCATCGATGTTTTCCCAGCACTACATCAAACCCAACATTTTCGTGAGGTAAGGCTATACATCTGTTTGAGGAAAGCCCCTATTATATCCTAATCATTTCACGGTGTACATCATTCGATTCAAGTTTTATTTTTAATGTACTCAAAAACTTATTAACTTGTACATCTTTTCTTTCTATTATTTTTTTATTGTATCTGAAAAATTACCGACTTGTCCATATTTTCTAACAGATATAGATCGAATCGTCGATTTATGGATAAATATCGATATATCCACTAGACAAAATGCTATCGATACAAACATAGATTTTTTACAGGTTTAGGCGTCGTCAAAAAAAGTGTAGTCTGTGAGCAAAGAATATATTAAATTTTGCATAAAAATGGGAACTCTGTCGGATTTTGGTCAAATTGCTTTGAAATGGGATCCAAAAAATTTGGAAATACGCACTATGTCAGTAGAGAAAACTTTAGAGCCCTTGGTTTTGCAAGTGACAACACTAGTGAACACTAAGGGGCCTAGCAAAAAGAAAAAAGGTAAGTCATTGTAACAAAAAAAGTTCCTCCGATGTGGGTGCACAAAAATGTGTACAAATGTAAATGGCCACTTCAATTTTTGTTCCCCAATGTTTATATTTATTTATAAAATACTAAATATTCATTCTACGTTTATATATGTAAATATGAACATATCCAGTACAATTCATACACAAATAAGTACATACGAATGTATAGATGTGAACATAAATTTGTATATGCAAAAAGTGCATATGTTTGTATGTACACAAATTAATATGTCTATATCAATGTATGTCATTACGTACAAATGTTATTGTGCCCGCGAGTAAGAGCAATTTTGTTTTGCGAATCATTTCAAAGGTTTATATTACAAATATAATTATAATGCGAAATATACAATGATTCCACGCTCTCAGGTTACTTTCTGCTTATCTAAAAAAAATAAAGTGACACAAATTAGGCATTGATAATTGTAGTCAACAAAAATAACACGTCTGCATTATTTTGTCTGTTAAGATTTGAAACTTGATAAACTGATATAGGCACAATGTTTAATGATATTTATTTTTAACATAAATATTTTTACAATAATTTCATAAAATGGAAACTGAAGATATGTTTGTAATTGGGGTTGCTTTAATAGTATAATGATATAAGTAATATGTATTGTATTTTGGTTGCAGAAATATTGTCTTTAATGTTATATGTTTATTATTCAAGGCAAATCAAAGCGAGCAAGCGCATTAGTTGCAGCTGTGGAAAAAGCCACAGAAAACTTTATTCAAAAAGGAGAGCAAATTGCATATGAGAATCCAGACATTACTCAAGAAATGCTCTCTGCCGTTGATGAAGTCAGGAAAACCGGAGACGCTATGAGCATTGCAGCCAGAGAGTTTTCTGAGGATCCATGCAGTTCATTAAAGCGTGGGAACATGGTGCGAGCAGCTAGGAATCTTCTCTCAGCTGTAACACGTTTACTAATTTTGGCAGATATGGTGGATGTTCATTTATTGCTTAAGTCTCTTCATATTGTTGAAGATGATCTTAATAAATTGAAAAATGCGTCTAGCCAAGATGAACTTATGAACAATATGCGGGTTGGTAAATGCAAAAAAACTCTTCAAAATTGTTTCTTATTATAGTACTAACTATTTAGCAATTTGGACGAAATGCTGGAGAACTCATTAAACAAGCTGCAAAACGTCAGCAGGAGCTGAAGGATCCACAATTGCGGGATGATTTGGCTGCTGCTCGAGCAATGCTAAAAAAACATTCAACAATGCTTCTGACCGCGTCAAAAGTCTACGTTCGTCATCCCGAGTTAGATTTGGCCAAAGTCAATCGTGATTTCATTTTGAAACAAGTGTGCGATGCTGTCAATACGATTAGCGATGTAGCCCAAGGAAAATCGTCGCAGCCAACTGATGTTTACAGTGGTGCAGGAGAACTAGCTGCAGCCTTGGACGATTTTGACGTGAGTTTTTTCAGAGTTTTTGTATACTCTGTGCCCATTGAAATTGATCAAAAAGGGTATAATGGTTTTGTGAAATGTATGTATCAGGCAGAAGGAAACATCTCCGACCCTATAAAATATATATATTCTTGATCAGGGTCACAGCCGAGTCGATTAAGCGATGTCCGTCTGTCTGTCCGTCCGTCTGTTTAAGTCAAAGGATCTCAGAGACTATAAGACCTAGAGACTTGAAACTGTACATACCCATCCTGGATAGCGGCCGCAGATTAAGTTTGTTTCAAAATTAGTACCGGACAACTATATCATATAGCTGCCATAGGAATGATCAGTCTAAAATCAAGTTTTAGTAAGAAAAACTTTTTTGTTGTTTGAGATATCTCAACCAACCTGACAGAATATGCATTTAAGATGGTATCTTACATCCTGACCAAATTTAGTTAAAATCGGACTACTATATCTTATAACTGCCATTGGAACGATCAGTCTAAAATCAAGTTTTAGTACGAAAAACTTTTTTGTTGTATGAGATATCTCAACCAAACTGACAGACTATGTATCTGGGATAGTATCATACTTTTTGGCCAAATTTGGTTTAAATCGGACCACTATATCATTTAGCTGCCATAGGAATGATCAGTCAAAATTAAGATTTAGTATGAAATTTGTTGTTGTTTTTAGAGATAACTCAACCAAACTAAACGATTGGGGATTTGGAATATGGCTTAAATCTCTCAGTTCACTTGATCATATAGATGTATGAAGAACAATTACTCAAAAATTTAATGCCGCATCATCAAACCTTCGGCGTGCCTAACGGCTTGCAAGTAGGTATGGGTTATCGGAGTGCCAGGGCTTAGGGTTTCCTACAGTCGATCACACTCGACTGTAGCCGCAGCTCATCGCGAGCGAAGCGAGTTGGGGGTAGGCGAGCGAAGCTAGAAGAGGCGGAGCTCCCTAACTACAAATAATAATAGTAAAAATACTAAGCCTAAAAAGTTTATTTTAAAAGTGAAAGAAAAAACTTTACTTGAAAAATAAAAATAGAAACAAGAAATAAGAAAGCTCAGAAATGCGCGAAATCAATAATTTATCGAAGATCTAAAAATTGATTATTAAATATATTTGAGTCTATTCAGTCTTTCTGCTTACAGTGTATAATAAATAAATTTTTTTTTTTTAATCTTTTAGGAGGGCATTGTTATGGACCCCATGACTTATAGTGAAAAACGGTCGCGACAGCTCCTGGAAGAACGTCTCGAAAGTATTATCAGTGCTGCGGCATTGATGGCGGATGCAGACTGCACAAGAGACGAACGCCGTGAGAGAATTGTTGCCGAATGCAATGCCGTTCGGCAAGCTTTACAAGATCTGCTCTCCGAATATATGTCGAACGTGAGTTTTTAGAGACTAAAATTAACAATCTTACATCTGGATGTATTAGCTATAAAATAATTATATTTTAGATGGGGCAAAAAGACAATAGCCCAGGACTTGATCGTGCAATTGATCAAATGTGTCGCAAAACAAGAGATCTTCGTCGACAGCTTCGAAAAGCTGTTGTTGATCATGTGTCTGATTCATTTTTAGAAACAACCACACCACTAATTGACTTAATTGAAGCTGCCAAATCTGGAAATGAAAAGAAAGTTAGGGAAAAGGCCGATATATTTACGAAACATGCTGAAAAGTTAGTTGAAGTGGCTAATCTTGTGTGTAGTATGTCAAATAACGAAGATGGCGTCAAAATGGTTCGATATGCTGCTGCTCAAATCGAAAGTCTATGTCCTCAAGTTATTAATGCAGCATCAATTCTCACGGTGCGACCCAACTCTAAGGTTGCTCAAGAAAATATGTCGGCTTATCGACAAGCATGGGAGGTTCAAGTTCGGATATTGACAGAGGCCGTCGATGACATTACGACTATTGATGACTTTTTAGCTGTTTCTGAAAATCATATTCTGGAAGATGTAAACAAATGTGTAATGGCTTTGCAAGTTGGTGACGCCAAAGACTTACGTGCAACTGCTGGGTCAATTCAGGGACGATCGTCCCGTGTCTGCAATGTTGTTGAAGCTGAAATGGACAACTATGAACCGTGTATTTACACAAAACGAGTTTTGGAAGCTGTAAAAGTTCTTCGCGAGCAAGGTGCGTAACGCCATATTTTTTCATTGTGAATATCACACTGTCATAAATTCAAAAAGGATCTTAACTCAGAAACGGCATTTCGAGAAAAACTCATAAATTCCTTTCCACCATACAGTTAAATCAAGAATATGTGATATATAAGTTTTATTTGTATATGAAATATTTTCACAATTGAAATCTGACCACTGCCGCTCAATTGAACAGGTTCCAGAGTTGTATAAAAGTAAATGGTCAACTCTGTTTGACCAATTATCCGATTTAGACGCAATACATTTTTTTTTTTAGATTATTCAGTTGTAAAGAGCAAACTAAAGTTTGCGGTTTTTTTATAAGTACAAAACCAAAAATTATTTTGTTTGCCTAACCGGTGTATTTTGGATGAACTGAATAGGTTCAAGCGATAACCCCATAAAGTATTTATATTACCTTCTAAAAAAAACCTCTTAACGAGGTAAAATTCTAGTGACAAAAACATTTCAATGCCCCAAAATTTCTGATATCCAATTTTGTGATGAACGATATTAAATTGAATGTATAAATTGTTCTTAAAAAAAAGTTTGGCATTCGGCAATGCGCAAAAAATTTATTTTTATTAGGTAAGAAGGATAGGGACTTTATTGCGCAATGTGCCGAATGCCAAACTTTTTTTTTAAGAATAAGTTTTATATACAATTTAATACCATTCGTCAGAAAATAGAATATCAGAAATTTTGGGGCATGAAAATATTTCCGTCACTAGAATTTTACCTCGAGGTAACGAGGTTTTCTTTTAGAAGATATACATTTTTGAAATTGCCTATACCATGTCTAAGTACCATGAGAATTAAAAATGTGTTGAAGGAAGACCTTAAAATTTAAACTCATTTGAATAAATTAAATACCGTATTTATACAAAATAAAAGCAAACTGTCTTGCCGCGCTAGTTATTTCTGCAACGCAATAAAATTGCATACGCTTCTGGCAAATATTTATTTGTTAGAAGGTGATCAATATGCATACCCTTACTTTTAAAAACCAATCAATATTTAAACCAACATCAGTTTTAGGAATATGGTAACAATTCAATTCTTTTGCATTGCCACAGAGCAAAAATAAACTTTCTAGCAACACTAGCTACTTCTCCAATGCAAAAACTAACAGCTACATAGTCTCGAGTCTAACAAAACTAAACTATCTGGCAGCACTGGTTATTTCTGCAGTGAACATGTATGTAGTAAGCAAGCAATGTAAAGGTATATATAATTAACAGGTAATATCTTGCCGAAACGATTTTTTTTTAAATCGCCAAAGAAATCTTTTTGCACCTTTTTTTTCATCTATGTACTCCAGAAAAAAGATTAAAGGTATGACTTTTGACTTTTCATCTCATTTTGGGAAGAACCAGGTGAGTTTCAAAAAGATTAAGTATGCACTTTTGTTAGTTCAAACTATACCTTTCGATCGGTTTATAGATCGATCCGACCGGACAGTTGCTGCGAGTTTTCCATTCTTTCTGTGTATACTGCTAGTAGTCTTCCGCACCCTTCTTGATGCTTTCGTCACTAGCGCGGACTAACTCCCGCGGCGATTAGTCAGTATCTACTACTGAGTTGATTTAACCCTATTTGATTTATATGTCTGTCCGTTCGACCTTTCGCCCGTCTCAGAGACTAGAGCTAGAGACTTTAAATTTGATTTGTAGGTTCTTGAATACCACACGCAAATCAAGTTTATTTTTAATTTTGGATAAGAGCACTATGCTGCCATAGGAATGAGCGGTCGACAATCAAGCTTTAGAACGAATGTTTTTATGAAAGATTAATAATTTAATTTTCTATCGTCTCCTACGTCCTGACCATCTTTTTATACCCTGTGCCCATTGAAAATGGTCAAAAAGGGTATAATGGTTTTGTGCAATGTATGTAACAGGCAGAAGGAAGCATCTCCGACCCTATAAAGTATATATATTCTTGATCAGTATCAATAGCCGAGTCGATTGAGCCATGTCCGTCTGTTTGAGTCAAAGGATCTCGGAGACTATAAGAGCTAGAGATTTGGTGTGTAGGTTCTTAGATAGAAGGCGCAGATCAAGTTTGTTTTAAAATTTCGATCGGACCACTATATCATAAATCTGCCATAGGAACGATCAGTCCAAAATCAAGTTTTAGTATGAAAAACTTTTTTGTTGTTTGAGATATCTCAGCCAAACTAAGAAATTTTTTGTTGCTTGAGATATGTCGCAAACTGAGATAATTTGCATGTTGGAATGTTCCAATCAATCTTGACTAAACTTGTTGTTGTTTGAGGTATCTCAACCAAACTAACAGAATACGCATTTGGGATGGTATCTTACATCCTGACCAAGTTTGGTTGAAATCTGATATCAAACAGTTGCCATAGGAACGAATTTTAAGGTAAAGTACAAAAATTATTGTTGTTCTTAGAGATAAGTCAACCAAACTCACAGATTCAGAATTTGTAATTTGGTTTAAATCGGTTCACTAGATCACATAGATGTAATACGAACAATTAGTCAAAAAGTTAATGCCGCATCATCACACCTTCGGCATGCCTAACGTAGCGCACATATGTAATGACCTATCGGAGAGTCAGGGCACAGGGTATTCTACAGTCGAGCACACTCGACTGTAGCCGGGGCCCCCTTGTTTGTTATTCGGTTCATAGCTACTTAAAGAACAATCAGTTCAATGCTTAATATACGTCTACGATGTTACGGCTACTGTTGTCTGCAAATTCATATCAGGGTATCAAGTGCCTGTGCACAGTAGTCTTACTCGTTTGCTTTTTAAATGAGACCAGACACAGCATAATCAGTGATCTAATTTGGAGACGCCCTGCTTTCTCTTTTCTTACTCTTAACTTGACAGCCCATAAGCGATGAAAGTGTTGTTTTATTTTTTTCTGCTCCATACTATATTTTTTGTTTATCTCTTACAGTAATGATCAAATTTGAGCAACGAGTTGGCGCTGCTGTTGAAGCTCTTTCGTCTAATACAAATAAAGATGTGGATGAAAATGACTTTATTGATGCCTCCCGTTTGGTTTACGATGGAGTACGTGAGATTCGCCGTGCAGTATTAATGAATCGAGTAAGAAATTTAAAATACTCATCAAGAAAATATTCATATTGCATTATTACAATTGGGTGGAGTATATGTATATCTCGATCCGTAATAAAATGTTACTGTTTAAAAACAAGGCATCTTTCCATATTTTCGAATGTAACAGTGCCATTTTAATGTTACTGTTTAAAAAAAGGGGTACCCTCTTGGTGACAACTTTTCATATTTACGAATGTAAAATTGCCATTTCAGTGTATATTCTAGAACAACGCTCTGTTTTTACTATCTATATACATATATATAAAATTGTTTGTTCCGATTGGTTTGGCGTGTAGCGCAAACGGCTAAACCTAGACAGCTGAAATTTGTACATAAAATAACTGAGATCATTTTATTGGCGTTTTGCGAAGTTCGACCTGAAAGTGGGTCAAATTCAGGGTGAAAGTTCAGGGATTTGGTTAATTTGAAAAACTTTTTTGTTTCTGAACATGTCTCAACCAAACTCACAGATTGCATGTTTGGGACTTCCTGTTACATCCTAACCAAATTTGGATTCTCATTAATGTTTTGTACGAAAAAGCTATTTATTTTTTTAAGATATTTGAACCAAACTCGCAGATTATATATTTACGACTGTCTATTACATCATTACCAAGTTTGGTCAAAATCGGATGCCATATGAACAATCGGATGCAAATTAACAAGTATGAAAAACTTTGTCTTATGAGATAACTCAACTAAACTCACAGATTAGCTCTAGAAAAATCTAGTGACGAAAACATTTTCATTCCCCAAAATTTCTGATATTCAATTTTGTGACGAACGATATTAAATTGAATATATAACTTATTCTTAAAAAAAAAAGTTTGGCATTCGACACTGCGCAATAAAGTCCCAATCATTCTTACCTAATAAAAATAACTTTTTTACGCAGTGTCGAATGCCTAACTTTTTTTTTTAAATAAGTTATATATTCAATTTAATATCGTTCGTCACAAAATTGAATATCAGAAATTTTGGGGAATGGAAATGTTTAGCTAGTTTAGCGGATTTTTATAATTGAGATGTCATTCGACCTGTCTTTTTGATAAGAACCGTAGAAAATTAAATTTACCGAAAGGCTCCAACGGCCTCATTTGCTGCAATCATCTAAATTTCGCCCCTTCCACTTTCACCTGATTATCTCACGAACCAGGTGAGTTTTCAAAAGTGTTAGTATGCACTTTTGTTAGCTAAAACTATACCTTTCGATCGGTATATATCTGATCGGGCAGTTATAGCAAACTTTCCATTCTTCCTGTATATACATATTGCTTGTCGCCTTTCGCACCCTTCGTGATGCTTTCGTCACTAGCGTGATCCTGTCATATGCAAATGCATATCCTGTCAGTTTGGTCGAGATATTTCAAACAACAAAAAAGATTTTCATATTAAAACTTGATTTTGGGCTGATCGTTCCTATGGCAGCTATATGATATAGTGGTCCGATTTGAACCAAATTTGACCAGGATATATAGGACCATCCCAAATGTATATTCTGTCAGATTGATCAAGATATATTTTAAACAACAACAAAGTTTTTCACACTAAAACTTGATTTTGGGCTGATCGTTCCTATGACAGCTATATGATATAGTAGTCCGATTTCAACCAAATTTGATCAGGATGTATAGGACCATCCCAAATGAATATCCTGTCAGTTTGGTCGAGATATTTCAAACAACAAAAAAGTTTTTCATACTAAAACTTGATTTTAGGCTGATCGTTCCTATGGGATCTATATGATATAGAGGTCCGATCCGAATTTTAAAACAAACTTTATCTGCGCCCGCTATCCAGGAACCAACATGCCAAATTTGAAGTCTGTATCTCGTAAAGTCTCTGAGATCCTTGCGTTCAAACAGACGGACATTGCTCAATCGACTCGGCTGTTGATGCTGATCAAGAATTTATATACTTTATAGGGTCGGAGATGCTTCCTTCTGCCTTTTACATACATTTCACAAAACCATTATACCCTTTTTGACCATTTTCAATTGGCACAGGGTATAAAAAGTCAGGACAGTGGGATTATCCGATTGTCCGCATTACCGACTTAATAAAAACTGGCAAATAAAATAAATAGTGTCTTTTATATTGCATCAAATAAAGATAGAGGCCGAGCCATATAGTTTAAAAATAACGGAGAATTGTCAGGTTATTAAGATTATTTTAAAGAAAAAAATGTCTGGTTGTCCGAATTAGCAAATGTCAAATAATCGAGATTGTAATGTATTATGTTTTAGTGTTTGTTACAGGGGGCGGAGACTCCTAGTTTTAAATATTTTTGTTTATCATCACATATTAATGTGTTACATTCCTTATTTTATTTCAGAGCTCTGAAGACCTTGATACGGACACAGAATTTGAGCCCGTTGAAGATTTAACATTGGAAACTCGAAGCCGATGTAATAATTCTATATTTGTATCCCATTTAATAAGAGTTCCTACAAGTGTACTCAAATATTTTGTCATTTTGCCTGTAAGAGAATGCTTAAACTCGAACTCGAGCTTTCGGTTTTTTTTATTTTTGCTTGAGATTTTATTTGTTGAAGTTTGATTACTCTGGTCTGATCGATTATAATCAGCTTTTATATTCAATTCAGTTGAGTAGTCATCGAATGTTAGAAAAACAAAAAAGTATAAATAGATATAAAATAATTCATATAATAGGTTTGATTAAATCATTGACTCTTATCTCGTGGAATTCTGAAATGCGCTGGATCTTACAGTTTGTGACATAACAATATTCTTTGCCAAACCATAAATTCATACATTGGTAATTACTAATTTACAGCAAGTGCACACACTGGTGATCAAACCGTCGACGAATATCCGGACATTAGTGGCATTTGCACAGCTAGGGTAAGTAATCACTGCAACTGTAGTTTAACCATATTTAAAAATTTTTTGTTATTTTATAAAATAGGAAGCAATGCGAAAAATGACAGAAGAGGATAAGCAAAAGATCGCACAGCAAGTCGAGTTGTTTCGTCGAGAGAAACTTACTTTTGATTCAGAGGTTGCAAAATGGGATGATACTGGCAACGACATAATTTTCTTGGCAAAACATATGTGCATGATAATGATGGAGATGACGGACTTTACAAGGTGATTCGCTTAAACCACACCATTTATGAAAAAGACGGCTTATTTTCGTCACATTTTTATTTATGTTTGTTTTTTTTCTCAATTTTTAAAGATATTAATTTAATTTGCCTCACCAATTGGATGACTTCAATGATTCCGAGTACAAATTTAAATATGTAGGAATGTTGACCAACATAAATTAAATAACTTGTTGTTTATCAAGCTTTAAAGTTGCTCATTATTTTTATAAGCTTAGTATGGAACTTCAAGAAATATTTTAGTCGGCGTAAAGTGCTCAATATTTTTCTGTCGACGGACGGAGAGACAGTGCCAGTGGACAACGATAGTTTCTAATCTGGCAACTCTGTCTGGAAATAACCATATCGACTAGCAAACAGAATTGTCAAGTTCTTCTTCTTAACTTTATGCCTTTTTTTTTATACTGTGTTGAGGCTTCTTGTAGGCCTGTTTTTAGTCTCCATACTAAGCTTAAATTTGTATTTGAAATTCCTAATTCAAGTAGTTCATACCAGGCGCCATTTTAGACGTTGAACTTAATGTGACTTTAAACATTTTCTATTTGTAGAGGTCGTGGCCCTTTAAAGACTACTATGGACGTTATTAACGCCGCTAAAAAAATATCCGAAGCCGGTAATAAGCTTGATAAGCTAACTCGTGAAATAGCAGAGCAGTGCCCTGAAAGCAGCACTAAAAAAGACTTATTGGCTTATTTGCAACGAATCGCTCTTTATTGTCATCAAATCCAAATTACTTCTAAAGTCAAAGCAGATGTACAAAATATCAGTGGAGAGCTGATAGTTTCAGGGGTACGAATTATTTGGAATTGTACTTTATAAATCAAACTGATTGTTAAACTTTTTCTTAGCTTGACAGCGCGACATCTTTGATCCAAGCAGCTAAGAATTTAATGAATGCTGTTGTGCTGACCGTAAAATACTCATATGTAGCATCGACAAAGTATACAAGACAAGGCACTGTCACTGTAAGTTGATTTGCTAAACTTACCCTTGCTACCCTTTCCATTCAGTCCATTAATATATAATATAATGTGCTTCTCTTTTTCTTCAAGTCTCCAATTGTGGTATGGAAAATGAAAGCCCCAGAAAAAAAGCCACTAGTTCGTCCTGAGAAACCAGAAGAAGTTCGGGCTAAGGTTCGGAAAGGCTCTCAGAAAAAAGTGCAAAACCCAATTCATGCTCTATCAGAATTCCAAAGTCCCGCTGATGCTGTGTAAGGGATGAAGCTTTGAATAATAACACTGTGCAAGTCGAAAAAGAGATATGACCGAACATTTCGTCCTAGGAATCGAACGTCATCATTACTTTTTACAACGTTCATAAAATTTTGTTTTAAGTTTCGTGTGTAACTTGTAAGGCGTCGATTTATTTTAGTAAATTTTCATCACCGTACATCTATAATGGTGCTTTGGTGGTCTACTACTACTAAAGTACTTTTACTACTACTATTTTTTTTTTTCCGTAACTTGAAAAAGTAGTAAAAGTTCGATTTTATCGAAAGGTGTGTGGTGTGACGGTTGAGTTCGGTCATGTCTTTTTATTAACAAAAAAGTGTAATTTTAAGTATTATATATCTTATTGATCATATATATTTAAACAAATGGTTTATTATTAAAGTTATGTTTAACTTTAGATTACGTATGAGTCACACATCTCGACCCATGTCAAAAAAGTTGTCACATCAAAAAAAGAATTAGGTAATGCAAATAAACTAATGGTCAAGAATTAATAATTATATTATATATTAGGACAACGATAACAGCTGCACAAGTTCTATTGCTTACTTTTTCCGGAACAAATGACAGGAAACCAAAGAAACTAAAGAAACTATTACTAATGCGTGCATCTATTAAAATAATTCCAAAATCTTTTTAAATGTGAGAATTTCTTTTAAATTGGGTTTTAGAATATAATATTCACCTCAAACTAAAGAATTCATAATACCTTATATTTTTTATTATACTTGGTCAACTATATCTCATACTTTGTGTTTTCATTATTCATTTTAGTTATTTTTTTGACTGACCTATTAAATTGTTTCATATCAAATGTTTGCTCACAAAATTCTTTGAAATGTGTACACTCTTGATAATTGATTTGTCAAAAAATAATTTGTTTTCACAACTATAACTTTATGTTAATGGGTCGATGGTGTTATATTATAATTAATTCATGTATCTCTTAAGCGCCTTTCTCAAATTTAATTTTTACTATCGACATTCTGTTATTATTTAATTAATTTAAAACAGCTTATGATTTTTACATAAAAGATTTCTGAGGAGATAAACATGTTTAACTTTCTTATATACCTAAAGATTATCTCTCTAACAAACATAAAATTTATAATATTTACACATATTCCATACTTATAATGTTATAACATTTTGATCCATCAGATTGCAACGTGAACAATAAATGCACATAGACATTCAAAATATGCCATATAAATATTGGGTTTTTATATCCTGTTCCAGAGATATCTTTTATAAACTATGTATATAAAACACTATGTCCTTACTGACTAATCATTGTGCAGCCCTAAAGGTGATATCTAGGAGGCTACATTTTTTACATCTATATATACATATCTATCTATATATATAAAACTCTTTGTCCTGACTGACTGACAATTATTGTGTAGGCCAAACGAGTAAAACCTAGAAAGCTGAAATATTCATACAACATAGCTGAAAAAATTGTATCGTGCAATAAGACGTCGTTTTGCGAAGTAGGTCGAATTTGGTGTCAAATTTCAGGGCATTGCTTAGAATGGAAAACTTTTTTGTTAAGATATCTCAACCAAACTCACAGATTGTATTTTCTGGAGTGCTTGTTATATCCTGACTGAACTTGTTCAAAATCGGATTACTATATCATATAGCTGCCATAGAGACAATATCTCAACCAAACTCTTACATCCTGACCGAATTTGGTCAAAGTATAGCTCATATAGCTACCATAGGAACAATCGAATGAAATAAACCTTTAGTATGAAAAACTTTTTTGTTTCGTAAGATATCTCAACCAAACTCACATATTGTCTGTTTGAGACTGTTTCTTACATCCTGACCAAATTTGGCATATAGCTGCCATAGGGACAATTGGATGCAAATTAACCTTTATTATGGAAAACTTTTTTATTTCTTAAGATATCTCAACCAAACTCACAGATTGTATGTGTGGGACTATCTCCTACATTGTGCCCAAATTTGGTCAAAGTCGGATTACCATATCATATAAATGAACAATCGGTTGAAAATAACCATTAGTATGAAAAACTTTTTTGTTTCATAAGATGTCCAAACCAAACTCACAGATTGCATGCTTGGGAGTGCCTGTTATATCCTGACCAAAGTTGGTCAAAGTCGTATTACCATATCGATTATCGATATCCGAAGTCAGCTGACGCTTTTATTTTGTGCTCCGTACATTTTTCACTAATTCGCTAATTCTTATTTGAATAATTATAAAAAACAACCATGATTAGTGATACACACAGAGGCTGTTCTGTTGAAAAGTAGTGCCAAATAAATACACAATTTACAAAAAAAATACCAGGGGGCTCCGCCCCAAGTTCGCTTCGCTCGCCTACCCCCGGCTCGCTTCGCTCGCGAGGTGCGGCTACAGTAGGATACCCTGTGCCCTGGAACTCTGATAAGATATCCTAAAAAACAAAACAGTTTTTCATAGTAAAACTTGATTTTCGACTGATCGTTCCTATGGCAGCTATATGATATAGAAGATCGAGCTTAACCAGGTTTAATCAAGATGTATGATACCATCCCATATGCGTTTTCTATCAGTTTTGTTGATATATCTCAAACAACAAAAAAGTTTTTCATATTTCTAATAGTTTGGTTGAGATATCTCAAGCAACAAAAATGTTTTTCGTACTAAAACTTGACTCTCGACTGATCGTTCCTATGGCAGCTATATGATATAGTGGTCCGATATCAACAAAATTCTTGTATAGGACGATACCAAATGCATATTTTGACAGTTTGGTCGAAATAACTCAAACAACAAAAAAGTTTTTCTTACTAAAACTTGATTTTCGACCGATCGTTCCTATGGCTGATATATATAATTCGATTTAGTGGTTCGATTTCAACCAAATTTGATCAGGATATATAGAACTATCTCAAATGCATATCCTTTCAGTTTGGTCGAAATATTTTAAACAACAAAAAAGTTTTTCATACTAAAACTTGATTGTGGACTAATCGTTCCTATGGCAGCTATATAATATAGTGGACCAAATTTGGTCAGAATATATGATACCTCCTCAGATGCATATTGTATCAGTTTGGTTGAGATATCTAATACAACAAAAAAGTTGTTCATACTGAAACTTGATTTTCGACTGATCCTTCCCTTAGCAGCTATACGATATAGAGGTCCGATTGCAAATTTTAATCAAGCTTGATCTGCGCCCAGTATCCAGGAACCCACATACCAAATTTGAAGTCTCTAGCTCTTATAGGCTTTGAGATCTTTTGACTCAAACAGACTGTCGGACAGACAGACGGGCATGGCTCAATCGACTCTACTGTTGATACTGATCAAGAATATATATACTTTATAGGGTCGGAGATGCTTCCTTCTGCCTGTTACATACATTTCATAAAACCATTATACCCTTTTTGACCATTTTCAATGGGCACATGGTATAACTATCATTTAATTATTTGCTCCAAGCTTGACGCGGGAAAGCAAAAATTAAAACAAAACAAAATTTGTGAGAGCAGCAGTTGAGAGTACGAAACACTCAACAAACAAAATAGTGCAAAACTCACATTTACACAAACAATAACAATATCGCTTACCAGAGTAACAAAAGAGAAACCGAAAACGAAAAAAGGAGCAGGCTGAGATGATAGAAAGCGAAATGAGTGAGTCTGAAGCACGCATACTCTCTGTGCTTCATGAACAAGATGGGTGATGGCGTTCAAAAATTGGAGAGAGATGTGGCTGAGGTGGAGGCATTAAAGGTACAGGTGGGCTTGCTTGAGTCAAAAATCTCGACTCTGGCAACTGCAGAAGTGGCTAATGACCTCCGCATGCATGGAGTCCCGTTCTGCGAGGGAGAGTCCCTAAAAACTATTTTTAACACTCTCTGTTTTTCACTGGGGATAACACCGGCACCGAAGTTGAAAGACATTTGTAGGATCAGGCAACCCAAAACGGCAAACACTGTTGTCGATTCTACAATAATTGTAAAACTCGAAAGCGCACGTAATAAGATCACTCTAATGCCGGGCGGCCGGAGAATATAGGCGGACGACAAAGCAACTACTGAACTTGCAGTTGTTGGGCTTTAACTCGTGCACGCCTATCTACATTAACGAACAGCTGACAAGAGAGACATACGCTGTTTTTAAAGAGGCTATGCAAATGAAGAAACAGATAATTCTAACGGCAGTTTTCTGCTGGCGCGCGTGCGTATATGTAAAACAAAGTGAGAAGACAGAGCCAATATGTGTGGAGAGCTTTCAAAAGCTCTTACCAATGCAAGCCGAAAGCTCTACAATTTCGGCTAATGCATCGTTAGAATGAGCGTAACTTTTAAAATTTTGTTAGACCCCTAACAGGCAGAAGGAGGTATGGCAGACCCCATAATGTATATATAATCTTGATCAGCATCAACAGACGAGGCGATATAGCTATGTCCGTCTGTCCGTCCGTCTGTAAGAGCGCCTAGATCTCAGAGACTATAAGAGCTAGAGCCTTCAAACTTGGTTGGTAGGTCCGTCTATATTGCAACCAGATCAAGTTTGTTTTATATTTTGGCCACGCCCACTTTAAAGCCTACAAATAAGAAATATCTTATTTTAAACGACAATTTAAAGGATATCTCAACCAATCTAACATAGCTGCCATAGGAACAATCAGTCGAAAATCAAGCTTAAGTATGAAAAACTGTTTTGTGTATTGAGATATCTCAACCAATCTAACAGAATAGGCCTCTAGAGTGATTTTCTACATTCCGACCAAGTTTGGTTGAAATCGGTCTTCTATATAATATAGCTGCCTTAGGAACAATCAGTCGAAAATCAAGCTTTAGTATGAGAAATGTTTTTGTTTATTGAGATATCTCAACCAATCTAACAGAATATGCATCTGGGGTTATCTTATTCATTCTGACCGAGTTTGGCTGAAATCGGTTTACTATATCAACTAGGAACAATCAGTCGAAAACCAAGCTTTAGTATGAAAAACTTTTTTGTTTTATTTGGTGGAAATCGGTCTACTATATTATAAAGCTGCCATAGGAACGATTGGACGAAAATATATACTGAATATGCAAATTTTTGTTGTTTCTGGAGATACCACAATCAGACTCGCAGATTGGGAATTTTCTATTATCTTATACCTCCTGATACAATGTTTAATATATATGTACAGATTTATATTATTTTATTTTAATCAGGATTTGCTTTTCCATAGTATGTACGGGGTCTCCGACAGTCGAGTATGCTCGACTGTAGCACCGCCCACTAGTTTTTAAATATATATATTGTATTTGTAAAAATTTTCGTATTAGAGTTTTATTGTTTTTATGTATTTGTTTATTATTAATACTATTATTATTACTTTTTTAGCTTTAAATATTAAATTTTTTTGGTGTGCTTCAAATAGGTTATAACATTAAACTTTTTAGATGTCCGCATCTCTGATTTCAACCAAAGCGAGCGGCCATGCCATGGTTAGTGTCCTATGTAAGCAAAATAGTGGTTTAAAAATTTGCCATATAAATGCTCAAAGCCTTTTTAAAAAGATGGTGGAGATTCGTTATATGTTTGTGAATTCTAATGTTGATATTAACTGTGCTTCTGAAACGTGGTTTGTCCCTTAATAAAACGACTTGTTTATTTTTTGTTAATAGTAGATTTTATAGTGACTGCAGTATGTGTGATTGAAACAGTATTTATCTTCTTCCCTCGGTTGACAACCAGTTAAGTTTGATCCAAAATAATATTAAGAACCTTTACAATAAGCATGTACCTCTTAGAATCATAGTTAAAAGGCCTAAGTTAAATTCTTGGTTTAACGGTGATACTAAAAGTGCAATAAAATATAGGGACAAGCTTTATGAGAAGTGGAAACGCTATAAGACTGACCATTTTTTTCAACTATTCAAGACTACCAGATAAATGTTTGTCCAGTAACATGTTATCCGTACTTAAATTCTGTACCGTTGAAGAGTAGTGCTAATTTTTTAAATTTTGGTTTTGTTAGTCAATGTGATGTACTTGAGTCAATATTAAAAGTTTGTAAAAATATTACTTCCATTAATAATTGGGCATATCAACTCACATAATATATTATGCAATACCTAAATCCACTTTTCCTGACATTTGGAAAATCGCCAAGATCTTGCCCATCCCTAAAGACCAATAGCTATTTTACCGTTTATATCTAAAGTCTTTGAAAAATTATTAGCAACACAAATTACAACATTTCTGGACACCAACAATTTTCCTAGTAATAGGCAATCCGGGTTTAGGAAAAGGGAAAGCTGTACAGCCGCCATATTAAAAATCGTTGAGGACATAAGAAGCCATATGGACAAAAGTGAAGTAACTCTCTTGATACTTCTAAATTTTAGTATGGCTTTTGACACGGTAAACCACGAAAATTTTATTAAAAAAGCTAAGCTGACTATAGAATTTCTCCTCGACTCCAATCAAGTTAATGAGCTGATATTTGACAAATAGAAAATAAGCCGTAGTTGTGCAGCACTTCACCTCCGACTTTATAACAACAACACGTAGAGTTTCACAAGGATCAATTCTAAATCCTCTTCTGTTTACTATTTTTGTTAATGATCTACCAAGTGTTTTGTCTATGTGTGATGCCCATATGTACGCTGATGATGTTCAATTACATGTGAGTCGTCCTGTAAGTCAGATTAACCAATGTATCTTGTTGTGTAATAATGATCTGTTACGTGTTTGTAAATGGGCAAGTAACAATGGTCTTTATTTGAACCCGTCAAAGTGCAAATGTTTCGTAATGTATAAGAAAAACTTCATGTTAACAACTTAGATAAAATTCGTGTTGGTGATGTGGATATTGCGTATATGGAAAAGGCTGATAATTTAGGAATAACATTTAACAATACACTCACATGGAAAGAGCAGGTCAATAAGGCTGTGGGAAAGACCTATGGCATTCTTCGACAGCTTATGCTAACACAGCCCTGACTGCCGGTAACAACAAGAATGACTATCGCGAAAATTTTAGTTACGTTAATACTATTCTATGGAATTGAAATTTTAGCCAACTGTGATATTTCTAGTCAGCAAAAGCTTAAAGTGGCATTTAATAATATAGCACGCTTTGGACTTTAACGATACGACCACGTTACTCGTTTTGCCTCTCTTTTTTTGACTTAGACTTAAAAAACTGGACTAAATATAAAATATAACTACTAAAACGCCTGATTATCTATATGAATTACGCTTTGCAATATCGTTGATGACATGTAATATTATTTGTCCTAGAATTAAACTTGCATCCTCTGACAAGCAGTTCTTTTTTGGGTTGCTTGACTTTGGAATCAGTTGTCATTTAAGATTAAGACTATTAGAAGCACATACAATTTTATCTCTAGGCTGAAAACGCACCTGCAACAACAAAACCAATAATTGTAATAATAATAATAATAATAAAAATAATAATAATAATAATATTTTTTTTTTGGGCTGAGGGGGGGGAAATGCCTTCTGCATCTCACATTGCCGTCACAATGTGGTATGTGGAGCTTTCACCCACTAAAAACCCCCCCTCCTCAGACATATTTCCACTTCGGAAAAGCTTTCGCATTACTTCGAAGTGGGGCATCTTCTGCGCTTTGCGCGCTCAACCTTCTTTCATCCAAATCCTTCTTCTTTGAGCGTAGAATTTTGCCAATAAAAGCCGCTACATGTTTTCAGCACTCCTCGCTGCTGATCATTTTTGTTATGATGTTATCTGGCGTGATGTCTCCGATTGCTAGTATCATCCTGTGTCTTTTTTCATCAAAGCACCCGCAGTGGCAGACTGTGTGCTCTGTGGTGCCTCTTTCGGCGTCGCTATATACGCAGCTAGGCTCTATGCTTTTGCCAATAGAGTGCAGGAAGCTGCTGAAGTATCCATGACCCGTTAGCATTTGTGTTACGTAGTAGTCTACGTCGCCGTGCTTTCTCTGCATCCAAACGTTGATGCCGGGTAGGAGTCTTGCCGTCCTTCTTCCAGCGCTTTCGTTCGCGCACCGGTCTTGCCAGATGTCGAGGGTGCTCTGCTTGATTGTGTTGGCTCTCTGTCTCGTCGCTTCTCCTGTTTGTTTAAGCTCGTAGAGTTTTTTGCGCTCTCGGGCTAATAAGTCGATGGGTACTACGCTTGCGATGATCATCGCTGCTGCTCCAGACACTGTCCGATATGCACTGATTATTCTCAGTGCACTCGTCCCTTGCATCGCCAAGAGTTGGTTTGCTTTGTATTTTATTGTCAAAGCGTCTCACGCTATGGTCAGGCCACTTATGAGTGGACGATCATATTTCGATTGTACTTTGGGTTGTGTTATGTTTAGCAACGAAGTGTCGCTAAATGGGTTGTTGTATATTTGAATTGAAATACCCTTACAATTGTTGGGTATGGTTGATATTAGTAGCTACACCTCCCTTTTTTTAAAAATAACGTAATATTTCATATGTAGCTATTTAAAAATTATTATTATTTAGAGAGAAATTGTGTGAATTAAATTTAAATTATACTGAGTAATGAATAGTAATAATAGATAAAATTAAAATTTTTTTTTATTTTTATTTTTATTTTTTTTTTTTTTAAGTTACCGTAATTAAACAGTTATAATTGAATAATTAGTTGAATAATTAAAAATATGAATATAAAATAATATAAAAATATTCTATTTTTTTTTTTTTTATATGGTGGCCAACCATTCTTTTTGTTCTATTCGTTAAACAATATTAACCTATCCTTATGAACTGTTTGTTTTTTATTCTTACTATTTTTTATAACTATGTTATCGTTATGTTCTATTCCTATGACCTTAAATGGTCCTATATATACTGGATCTAACTTATGTCCTGTTTCATTTCTTAATAGTGCGTTATCTCCTATGTTTAATTCTATATTTTTTACTTTGCTATCATATATTAATTTATTCTTTTGCTTGTTCTGTTCAAGCATTATTCTAGCTCTTTTATATGCTATTTCTAATCTATATTTTGCTTCCTTAGTGTAATTTTCTGCATTATATAAAGGTTCAATGTGTTCATTAACACTATTAAATGCCTTTATAATGTTTGGGTTTTTGCTAAAAATAAGTTCGTATGGGCAGTAGTTGTGCGTGGTGGATGGTGTTGTATTAAAACAATAGACGAAATATTGTAGCCAAGTATCCCAATCAGTTTTATCAACTGATATATAGGACCCAATGAATTCGTTGAATGTTCTATGGTTTCGCTCTACTGTACCCAAGGTCTGGTGGTGGTGTGCTGTTGAAGTTATGTATTTTATACCTAGGTAAATACATAAATCTTCTATAACTGAGTTCTTATATTCTGTTCCCATGTCCGAAATGAACGTCTTCATTAGACCATATTTCAGAATAAAATCTTCAAAAATAGCTTTTGCTACAGTTTTTGCACTTTTGTTTGGAATAGATATGGCAACAAGATATTTTGTTAAGTCACATATCAGTGTAACTGCATATTCATTGCCTTGCTCTGATTTTGGTAGTGGACCGATCGTGTCTACTATTACTCTATCAAAAGCGTTGATTGGAACTTCCGTAATTGTTAAAGGAGTTTTTGTGTGTATTGTCACTTTTGATTTTTGACATTTTCGTATGTACTCAGTTATATATTTAGATATACCTTTCCAAAAATAATGTCTTTTGACCTTGGCCAAGGTTTTTCCAATGCCTGTGTGACCTCCTTGTATTGGATCATTATGAAATGTAGACATTATAGCTTCTTTTTCTTTTTCTATTAGGGTCACCGGGTTGAGTAGCGCTACTCTTAATAAATTCAATGTTTTATTGCCCATATGTTTAAAATTATCAATTGAAACTTGTTCAAAGATATTTTCCCACGGTGCCACTTTGAGTTGGCTGATTTGATGCATACCGGCTTGCATTTCAAGCCTTTGGAAGAACTGACCTAAGTCAAGAATTCCATTAGTATACAAATCGCTAACATCATATCTTGCAATAATTTTCTTCCCATGCTTAAAGAAACAGCATATTTTTTATATGCAAGGTCACTACTTTACGTATTTCGTCATTTTTGATGACGGAATATACGTTGGGCTTTGAAGCTTTTTCTGAAGGTTGCATAGGCAATTCTTCTTTGGTGCCTGGTAGTGACTTTCAGGACTTTTATTTGTATGTCTTTTAGTTCTTGAATGGTTATTCTTGATAACGCATCCGATACATGATTATCTCTACCCTTAAGATACTCCACTGTAATCTCGTATTCTTCTAAATCAAGCCTCCTTCTGGTTAATTTCGATGTAGGATTAACCATTGAAAATAGGTAAGTTAACGGTCTGTGGTCTGTTTTGACTGTGAAGTGTCTACCATATACATATGGTTTGAAGTGATTAATTGCCCAATGAATGGCTGCTAGTTCTTGTTCTGTGGTTGACTTATTACTTTCACCCTTAGTGAAACCGCGAGATGCATATGCTACAGGTAATTGAACACCATTATAGTTTTGGGTCAAAACTGCTCCACATGCCTCTTTGCTGGCAACTATGATTATGCAAAATTCTTTGCTAAAATCGGGATATTGCAGTAAAGTTGGATTCTTTAATGCCGTTTTAAGATGTTCGAACGCATGCTGGCAATCAGCTGGTCCATTCGAATTTTACATCTTTTTACAAATCTTGTTATGTTACGAGAATAGTCGGCAAAGTTTTTGATGAAACGTCTATAATAGTTACAAAATGCAACAAATCTTCTAGCGCTGTCTGCGTCCGTAGGGACTGGGTATTTTTTAATGGCATCATATTTTGTGTCATCAGGTAAAATTCCTTTATCAGTGCATTTATGTCCAAGAAAGGTTACTTCACTCATGAAAAATGAGCACTTATCTGGATGCAACTTTAGATTGTTCTTTCTGCATAGATCAAAAACGTTTGTTAAGTTTTTAATCATGTGTTTCTCAGAACATCCTATGCCAATCAAGTCATCCATGTATAAGAATGCTTGCGATGGTTCAAGACCAGTGAAAGCTATTGTCATCATTCTTTGAAAGGAATTAGGCGCTATCTTTAATCCCTAAGGTAATCGTGTGAAACGATAAGAGCCATTGCTCGTAGAAAATGACGTTATATTTCTTGAATTTCCTTCAAGTTCTATTTGGTGGAATCCAGACATTAGATCTAGACACGAGAAATATTTTGCTCGTCCTAACTGGTCAAGAATATCATCTATTATTGGAAGTGGAAACTTATCAGCTAGCAATTTTTTATTAATTTGGCGATAGTCTATCACTAAACGCCATCTTTTCTCGGACCGGTCTAGGATTTCTTTGGAACTAATAGTAACGGGCTATTATATTCAGACACAGACGGTTCTACTATTTTATCATTAACAAGTTTAGTTACTTGTTTAGTTATTTCGACTTGTTGTGAATGAGGAGTTCTATAGTTCTTAATGTAACTTGGTTCATCATCTTTCAATCTTAATTTCTGTTTGTAAAAATTATTAGTTGTAATTGGTTCTGTTTCCAATCCAAAAATATCAGTATATTGTGCGTGAGAATTGACTCCGCTCTTTGAGAGTCGAGCGAGTCTGTGATTTGATAATCGGATAATGGTTCAAAATGTATTTCTTTTATATTTAAGATTGTATTACTGTTGATTGTGTTTAATATTCGCACGTATGCATTTCTTGAATTTGAAATTGAATTACCAACAAATATACCATCTCCTATCTCCTGATTAGGTATTAAGATTTGGGTATATTTACTATTTACGTTAATTTTTCTGATTACTTCACAACGTGCTGGTATAATTAGCTCGTTGTTGTTGATATTATAGAAAATTGGTATTTGTATAGAATGTGAAATATTATTAGGTCTTAAAATACAACAGTCACTTTCTGTAGTAAAGTCTAATTGGCAATTGAATTTTTTGATGAAGTCTATACCAATTATTCCGTCTTCTGGGATCGGAAAATCGTCTTGTACTATGTGAAAATTATGTGGTATAATAGAATTGGAGGTTCGCATTTCGAGGAACGCTAGACCCAAAGAGCTTAATGATCCTTTACCAATTCCTGTAATTTGGGCTATATTGTCTGAATTTTCTTTTATGACTGAAATATCAGCTCCTGTATCGATTAAAAATGTTAATTTCCTACCAGTATGTTCATTTTGTATGCTGATAAATATATTTAAATTAAGATTGATAGTGTGAACTGTTGTTTCTATTAATTTTGAGTACTTAAGGGTGCTTGCTGGTTTTCCGTCGTGCTTTGAGCTTGACGCACATTACCATTTTGCCTGTAATTGGTTGAGGAGTTCTGGTGGTTATTGTAGTTGTTACCTCCGTTTTGACGGTTGTTTCTCTTATTATTTCCACGTCCTCTTCCATAATTATTGTTGTGATTTTGGCCATTATTTCGGTAATAATTGTTTCGTTTATTATTACCACGACCATTGCCTCTACCGCGGTAATTACCTCTGTTATAATTACCACGTTGGGCTTGATCTCTCTGGGAGTACAAAATGGAGCTTGCATTACCCGTCATTTCAATACTACAATGTAAGTACTTACCGACGGCATCATTCATGGTTGCAAAATTACCAGCTTCCAATATTGTCTTTAGCTTGCCATGATCACAATTTTTGATCATGATATTGATTGCCTCTTTTGTGCTGAACTTATCCGCATGTTCAGATGGCAATCCCTCATCGATATACGAAGATTCAAGCAATCTTCGTAGATTATCGATTTCACTAGTAAATTGAGTGGCTGTTTTGCCTTTTTGATAGACATTAGCCATTTTTGCTTTTACTACGTCAGATGTTTCACCGACGATTGTGTTCTGCAATTTCTCTATTATTGCTTTAATAGTTGTTTCGTCTTGTACTTTATAGAGGGTTGAGCCAATTATTTTAGACTTTATCACCTCTATTGCAATTGATTCATATGACCCTTTGTCATATCAACCAGTTTAATTGCCGTAATGAATCTTTGGAGATGGATTTTCTTTCCATTAAATTCTGGCACTGACTGTGAAATTTCTTTTATATACGCCCTTTGGGCGGCTGATTCGTCCGGCATCGTGATAAATTTTTCTTCTATCACTTTGGCGTCAGTATCGAAATCAGAGCTAAGGTGATCTGATGATTCGGGTATTTTTGATACCTCTGAGGTCATCGGATCTTTGAAATCTATACTTTCTAGTTCGGTATCTGGTTCTAGTAGAACAGATTCATCGAACTCGGCTGGAAAATTTAAGGTATTTGGCACTAAAATGTGTAAGTTGTGCCGTTCTGCGACATAAAGGAGATTTTCCTTAAGCCTTTTTATTACGTCCTTTAATTGTATGGACTGTAACGAATCATATTTTCCCAAATTGTCAGTTACAATTTGGCGTACTGTATTGAATGTATTCACCAGTACTCGAAAATGTTTTAGTTTCGTATTATTTGAGACAGGTGCAGTTTTATTGAGGCATTTAAATGACTTTTGAAATTCTGCTCGTTGCTCGGTAATGGTGGCATTTACTTTTCGCCAATCCATTAATATTTATATGCAACGTAATCTACTGCCTTTCCCAATATTGGGTGATCTCTTCCACTTTGATATTTGGCATATATGAGATTACCAATGCTTTCTCTTTTGGATGACATCCAAGAAATGGAGAATGTTGCATCGCATAAGTACTCATATAAATTTTTTCCAACTCATATATTGTCGTTGACCTGTAATTTTTGTATAAGGCCTTTAATGCGTGGATGCATTTTGAATCTATCTCGATTTTTAAAGATATGTAATGATATATATTCTTTAGCCCTGATAGAAGAACGTCCGATGTATTTGAAGTATTTTTCGATTTTTAATTTTCCTGTGCTATTTATACCCTATCCAGGTTATTTGCTCTGCTCATGTAACGTTTCTTTACGATTTTGTTATGTTTAACATAAAGAGTCAACAAAAATTGACAAACGTTTATAATGGCAATTATGAGCAAAAGGATCCACAGTGCGTTAATATCATCTGTGTGATCTACTATTCTCACGTTATTGACCACATTGGCCGTATTATCTTTGGCTTCGCTTGAATCGCTAAACCAACCCATTTTTGAAATTTTTCTGAATCAGGGTAATCTATTAATGTCCTATTCGAATAGCCTTAAAAGAAAATATTTATATATATATATATATTTTTTTTTCTTTTTTACTTTTAAATTTCTGTTCAACTTGTTCAATTTAGTAAAATTTTTTCTATTTTTTTTTTTATTTTAACGGAAAAGGAAAATAGTTTGTTATTTAGGGCATACGGTTGGCTGACATTTTTTATTTATATAATTAATTGTCCAACCGTATGTTTTAGTATACAGCCTATCAGAGGTTAGTATTTTTCAAGCAGCGGTTTCCCGCATAGGCTTGAAGTTAGGACTTAATATTAAGGCAAATTGGGGCATTCACAATTATGCAGCCCGTTTGCGTTGTTTCGCACCAGTGAAAAGCTGCTCGTCTATGTTATCCAAACGCTCTGTGTAGCGTTGTCGGTCTGTGTCCTCTTTGGCCAACCTGATCATTTCCTTGACCAGTCGCCGTTGCTGCAATAGTTTAATTCTTCTGCCGCTCCTTTTGTGTTTGGGTATAACTTTCCTTTACTGTCGAGCCCGGTACTCAGCTATTTTATTTTGTTTTGCACAGTAGATGACGTCAATTATTTTCAGTTTATTTTTTTTTATTTATCCCATGTAATATGTTTAATTTAATTAAACATTTTTATTTTGTTTGCACAGTAGATGACGTAGCCATGTTTGTAAAATTTTTTTATTTTTTTTTTTTATATGTTTTATGTGTCTGGGATTCACACTTGGATTTGTTTAAATGCTTTAATGTTTTTGTTTTTTATTTGGCATTATTCACACTTGGATTTGTTTAAATGTTTTAATGTTTTTGTTTTTTATTTGGCATTATGCCATTATGCACTTCGCACTTTGTTTTATGAATGCACTTTTTTTTGAATATGTAATAATCTAGAGATTGCAGCTTGTGAGTCCTGTCACGGTCGCCATGTAATATGTTTCACCATTAATATTTATAATATGTAATAAGTTTCAACTTAGACGGTTTGAGTTTGGAGCGTCTGCTCCGTTATGTTACTTTATTCAGAATCATCTTTTAATATTTACTAAGCCTAATGCTGCGCGTTGCTACGTCGGTGAAGCCGGCGGCAGCGCAGCGGTGTACATAAAGTATATATGTATTTAGAGCTTAACATTAGGGTTTTTGGATATATATATGCCTGCACTTAAAGCACATACATTGTACATATACATAACACAAGACAAAGGAATGGTATGCGGTGGAATATGCAGACGTTGCATATCCCACGCTATGGTCAGGCCACTTATGAGTGGACGATCATATTTCGATTGTACTTTGGGTTGTGTTATGTTTAGCAACGAAGTGTCGCTAAATGGGTTGTTGTATATTTGAATTGAAATACCCTTACAATTGTTGGGTATGGTTGATATTAGTATCGATCATGCTACAATGGTGATTACCTTGATGGCTTGCGAGCGCTGCTTAGGTGATCTCTTGGATTGCTCCAATTGTAGATCTGCCTTGCCTCAAGCCAAACTGTCTCGAAGAGAGTCCTCCAGCATCTTCGACTGCAGCTGCCAAGCGGGGCTTAACTAAATTCTCCTGCGGTGTCTAGCATACAGAGCGGTCGATAGGCTGACGGAGTTTCGGGGTCACCCTTCCCCTTACTTATCAGGACCAACCGTTGTACTTTCCATGGTTCGGGGAAAGTGCCAGACCGGATGCACGCATTGTACATCTCCAGCAGCTTTTCGGGTCGACTTTCTGCGATGGCTTTGAGGACATGGAGTTTTTCCGTTCTTTTAGACTTTTAGCCGCTTTCACAAGCTCGCTCTCAGTGACAAGCTCCACTAGACTAGCTTTTGCTGTTTCTATCGAGCTCGCAGAGGATCTGACCTGGTGGGTGGGAAAAAGCGTCTGGACCATTTTTTCTGCATCCAGACGGGGAAGTGCGCGTCTTGCCTTGAGCTTCTTCGTGACGATTTTATATACTAGGCCCCAGGGGTCGGTGTTAATATCGTCAGAGAGTGCTTTCCATTTTTTTCCATTTTCTCTTCCGAATGGAAATGTTTCAGTCTTTTTTCGCCTTTCTGTTTTGGGCATCCTCTTCGGAAAAGTTCCCTCGTCGTCTTGCTCCAGTTAGCCGGCGTCGGCACCTTACAGGTTTAGGAAAAGGAAAAGCTGTACAACCGCCATATTAAAAATCGTTGAAGACATAAGAAGCCATATGGACAAGTGAAGTAACCCTCTTGTCACTTCTTAATTTTAGTATGGCTTTTGACACGGTAAACCACGAGATTTTAATAAAAAAGCTAAGCAGACTATAGAATTTCTCCTCGACTGCAATCAAGTTAATGAGCTCATATTTGACAAATAAAAAACAAGCCGTAGTTGTGCAGCACTTCACCTCCTAAATCCTCTTCTGTTTACCATTTATGTTAATGATTTACCAAGTGTTTCGACTATGTGTGATGCCCATATGCACGCAGATGATGTTCAATTATAGGTGAGTCGACCTGTAAGTCAGATTAACCAATGAATCATGTTGTGTAATAATGATCTGTTACGTGTTTATAATTGGGCAAGTAACAATGGTCTTTATTTGAACCCGTCAAAGTCCAAACGTTTCGTAATGTATAAGAAATAACTTCTTGTTAACAACTTAGATAAAATTCGTGTTGGTGATGTGGATATTGCGTATATGGAAAAGGCTGATAATTTAGGAATAACATTTAACAATACACTCACATGGAAAGAGCAGGTCAATAAGGCTGTGGGAAAGACCTATGGCATTCTTCGACAGCTTATGCTAACACAGCCCTGGCTGCCGGTAACAACAAGAATGACTATCGCGAAAATTTTAGTTACGTTAATACTATTCTATGGAATTGAAATTTTAGCCAACTGTGATATTGCTAGTCAGCAAAAGCTTAAAGTAGCATTTAATAATATAGCACGCTATGTCTTTGGACTTTAACGATACGACCACGTTACTCGTTTTGCCTCTCGATTTTTTGACTTAGACTTAAAAAACTGGACTAAATATAAAATATAACTACTAAAACGCCTGATTATCTATATGACAAATTACGCTTTGCAATATCGTTGATGACATGTAATATTATTTGTCCTAGAATTAAACGTGCAACCTCTGACAAGCAGTAATAATAATAATAATAATAATAATAATAATAATAATAATAATAATAATAATAATAATAATAATAATAATAATAATAATAATAATAATAATAATAATAATAATAATAATAATAATAATAATAATAATAATAATAATAATAATAATAATAATAATAATAATAATAATAATAATAATAATAATAATAATAATAATAATAATAATAATAATAATAATAATAATAATAATAATAATAATAATAATAATAATAATAATAATAATAATAATAATAATAATAATAATAATAATAATAATAATAATAATAATAATAATAATAATAATAATAATAATAATAATAATAATAATAATAATAATAATAATAATAATAATAATAATAATAATAATAATAATAATAATAATAATAATAATAATAATAATAATAATAATAATAATAATAATAATAATAATAATAATAATAATAATAATAATAATAATAATAATAATAATAATAATAATAATAATAATAATAATAATAATAATAATAATAATAATAATAATAATAATAATAATAATAATAATAATAATAATAATAATAATAATAATAATAATAATAATAATAATAATAATAATAATAATAATAATAATAATAATAATAATAATAATAATAATAATAATAATAATAATAATAATAATAATAATAATAATAATAATAATAATAATAATAATAATAATAATAATAATAATAATAATAATAATAATAATAATAATAATAATAATAATAATAATAATAATAATAATAATAATAATAATAATAATAATAATAATAATAATAATAATAATAATAATAATAATAATAATAATAATAATAATAATAATAATAATAATAATAATAATAATAATAATAATAATAATAATAATAATAATAATAATAATAATAATAATAATAATAATAATAATAATAATAATAATAATAATAATAATAATAATAATAATAATAATAATAATAATAATAATAATAATTATTGTAAGTATACGCAGTAAGTGTACATAAAAGAAAGACACGTTTTATTCAATGCGTGTTTTTTAGAGAAGTAAAGTGAAGTTTACATACGTTGTATTAAGTTAAAAAAGGGAGGCGAGAGTTAACATAGGCTCTCGCTGTACATATGCATAATGTTAACAGAAGTTGCCAGATAGATCATATTAAGGTTATTACAATTATTACAATTCATATTTCAACACCTTTTCTTAAGCTTAATATTATCTTTATATTATTCGATTAATCCAAGTGACTTAACAAATCCCTGATGCTTCTGCCTACATAAGCTTTTGGTTAACACATCGGCAACATTTTTCTGTGTGGATACGTATTCAAGTTTTATCTGATTGCATTCTACTTTATCTCGAATAAAATGGTATTTTATATCAATATGTTTAGTGCGTTTGTGATGAATTGGATTTTGTGCAATATGATGCGAACTGATGTTGTCGCCGTAAATTGTCATCGGCTCTTGATTCGAGCATCCAATCTCTTGCAGCAGCCTTTGTAGATACACTGCTTCTCTTGCAGCTGTTGATAAAGCCACATACTCTGCTTCGGTGCTGCTCATTGCGACAACGCTCTGCTTGGCTGAGGTCCATGAAAACGCACTACCAGCTAGGAAGAAAACGTATCCAGAATATGATTTTCTATCTAGCTTGTCATTCGCCCAATCAGCATCGGCGAATCCTTTTGCTGGCTCTTTAGACTTTTGGTATACGATGCTCAGGTTCATTGTGCCGGAAAGGTAACGCAGCACATGTTTGGCAGCAGTTTCATGCTCTACATGAGGATCGGTGTTTCTTTGAGACAGTTTGCATATAGCATGCAAAATGTCAGGTCGACTTAAAACTGCCAAGTACATAAGAGAACCTATTAGTCTTTGATAACATGTCATATTTACCTTAACACATTTGTCATCTTTACAGCCAACGTGAAAGCCGGGATCAAGTGGTGTTGCGACTGGACGACAGTCTTGCATGCCAAAATTGGTCAAGAGGCTTTCAATATACTTCTTTTGGCACAGCTTGATAGCGCCTTGCTTGCCTTCTCGTTGTATTTCCATGCCTAGGAAAAAGCTGAGTTGACCTCCATCTTGCATCTCAAATGCGGATGCGATCTTTTGCTTGATCGCGCAGATGTCCTTCTCATTGGGACAAATTATTATCAGGTCGTCAACGTAGACTGCTATATAGTTGAAGCTTTCTTGATGCTGCTTGATGTACAGACACGGCTCGTACTGACTTCTTTTGAATCCCATATCAGCGAGGACATCGTTCAATGTGTCATTCCAGACACGTCCAGACTGTTTCAGTCCGTAGATTGCCTTTTGAAGCTTAAGGACTTTGTGTGGATTCTTCTCATCAACAAACTTCTGTGGTTGCTTCATATAAACGACTTCTTTGAGTTTGCCGTTTAGGTATGCGTTTGAGATGTCCACTTGGTGCATGTGTAGCTGTTTTTCGGCAGCGATTGCAAACAGCATACGGAGTGTCTCATATCTTATTACTGGAGAATACGTTTCCCAGTAGTTGACCCCGAACTGTTGGCCGCACCCTTGGGCTACGAGTCTTGATTTGAACCTCTCAATCTCTCCATATTTGTTGCGTTTGATTCTGAAAACCCATTTGGAACCTATCGCCTTTTGTCCAGGCGGAAGATTAACTAGATTCCACGTATCATTTGACACGAGCACATCAAACTCCTTCAGCATCGATTTCTGCCAGTCTTCTGCATTTTTGCCGTTCAATGCCTCTTCTACGGTTTGTGGGGTCTCATTATCATCAGAGCAGCTTACATTATTAAGAACGTGGTGCTGCTTCTTGGGTCTTCCGGGTTTACCAGTTCGAATGATTTTAGGTCTTCCTGGACCGCGTCTTGCTGGGATGTCATCTCCTTGTGAATTGCTGCTCAGCTCGGTGTCGCTTGCGCTAAGAATTTCCTCCTCCTCATCATCGCTGCAGTCAATATTTGTGTTACTTTCGTTTGCGGACTCGGCTTTGCTTGATGCCTGTTCAGTTTCATTTGGTACCTGCACTTGAGAATTTGCCTTTGACTCAAAGCGTACGATGATTGCGTTAAAATTGTCATTGATATCATCAGTTTGGTGATTTTCATTTCCTGCTTTGACGAACTCACCCTCGACAAACTTGACATCACGGCGTTCTACAACTGTTCGCTTTTCCTGGTCGTATAAGCGGTACGCTTTTGCTGCAAAAGAGTAGCCAACAAATATGTACTCTTTCCCTTTTGCCTCGAATTTTCCTTTTTTGGTTTTGTCCAGTGCAAAGGTGCGTGATCCAAATATTTTTAGGTGCCTTACAGATGGCTTGCGATTATTCCAGGCCTCGAATGGGGTGCGTCCATCCAACGCTCTTGTTGGACACCTATTTCGCAAGTAGGCTGCAGTCTGAACGGCTTCGGCCCACAAATATTCTTTCAAGTTCGCGTGAATTAACATACTTTTTGCCATTTCGACGATTGTACGGTTTGCGGGCTCAGCAACGCCGTTATATACATTTTAAATTTCTCAAAGACTTTATTTTTTGGCGCGCATGAAATACACATGAATCTTTCGCGAATAATCGTCTATGAAAGTGACGAAATATCGGTTACCGGCTAAGCTTTTAATGTTCATGGGCCCGCATACGTCTGTATGTACCAATTCAAGAACACTTGTTGTGACACGATCTGATTTTTGTGGGAAAGGCAACGCGCATATTTTTGCCTTGTTGCATGTATCGCAATTTATGCCTTTGGGTACGTTTTTAATATTCATTCCAATCACTTGCTCTTTCTCACAAAGATTCTTTAAGTTTTGAATATTTAAGTGCCCGTACCGATTATGCCATTTTTCAGCAAGAGATATATTTGTCATCAAATGCACCGAATCACTAGCTTTTGCCATGTCGAACAAGTACAAATTGTTTTCTTGCACTGCGCGCAACATCACATTTCCGTGTTTATTTCGCACTAATGCTTCAGTGTTCCCGAATGTGGTAAGATTTCCGTACTCAGCTGCTTTACTGACTGACAAAAAATTCATATGCAGGTCCGGTACATACAAAACATTTCGCAACTCGATATTTGCTTTGTTTGTTTGTCTTTTAATTTCACTGTTCCGGTACCTGAGGACTCAATGTACTTTTCCGCTGCTAGCATAATTTTTGCGTTTCTCTGATTAAAAGTTTCAAACTAATTTTTATCGCAGCACATATGCGATGTTGCACCGCTGTCAATGCACCAAGAATTTGTTCGCTGTGTAGTAACGACACTGTGCATTAAACAGTTTGATTTTTCTTCCATTGTGCACTCATTTTTATTCCTTTTCTTGCTTTTACACTCAGATGCGCGGTGCCCAGGCCTGTCGCAATTATAACACTTCCCCTGAAATGCGCGATGCTCGTTCGATTTCTTTCCGTCTCTTTTGCTGCCTTTTCGCCTACCGCCGTTATTTTCCGAATGCTTTTGATCACCGTTACTCTGTGTGTGGGCATACACAGCCTGTACCGCGCGTTCACGATCGTCTCTTTCTTCTTTACGTGCTCCTTCTTAAAGAATTTTTGCTTTTACTGTATCAAAAGATGGGAGCTCATCGCGTGTTTCTATCGCCACGACGAAATTATCCCATGCGCTGGGCAAGCTTGACAATAGCATTATTACTTTTAATTCGTCATTTAGCTCGATATTTAGTTCGGCTAATTTTTCTGTAATTTCTACGAAAGAACTTACATATTGTGCCGCGTTATCACCGCTTTGCATATTTTGCCGCAAAAGTTTTTGGTATAACTGCACTTTTCGCACTGGTCCGACTGACACATGTACATCGCGTAATTTTTGCCATGCCTGTCGCTCTGTCGTGCATGACTTAATGTGCATTAATTGAGTTGGTTTAACATTCAATATAATGCAAGCCAATGCCTTCTGATCGAGTTTATCCCAAAAAGCTGTCTCTTGTTCATTTTCTGGCTTTTCTAGCTTGCCACAAACAACTTCCCACAATTCAGTTGTGATTAGGACGCTACGCATAGACATACACCACACATCGTAATTGTCATCACTTAGTTTTTCAATTTGTAGAGACACGTCCATTTCACTTATTTGCCACGCGTCACTCTCTCAGAAATAAAAAACGTTTTATGTACACGGCTGATCTTTGATCTGGGCCCATAACCTATTGTAAGTATACGCAGTAAGTGTACATAAAAGAAAGACACGTTTTATTCAATGCGTGGTTTTTAGAGAAGTAAAGTGAAGTTGTATACGTTGTATTATGTTAAAAAAGGGTGACAATTTTGGCATGATTTTTAACAAAAAAATGAAACGTTTTAGAATCAAGTTCAAAGTATGTTGTTTTAAGTAATAATGCCAGTAGGGAGTTGATTAAACGTAAAACCTTGAGATTTAAAATTTCGAATTTTTGAAAGAGCTAAGGGGCGACCCTTTGATTAGAAACCGACATTTTGAGGCAAAAATGATTTGGCCAAAAAAATTAATTTGAATGCAGAATGAATTAAGAGGCCAAACTATGATAAAAATGACATTCCGCTTGAAATTCGGATCAGTTTTGGCCTAGCGAAAAAAGTTTGAAGTTGGTCCAGCTTTTGACAAAACAACTTTACAAGCCAAAATTTTTGACAATTTTGGCATGATTTTTAACAAAAAAATGAAACGTTTCAGAATCAAGTTCAAAGTGTTGTTTTATAATAATTATGACATAAGGAGTTGATTAAACGTAAAAACTTGAGATTTAAAATTTGAATTTTTGAAAGACCTTAGGGGGAACCCTTTGCTTAGAAACCGACATTTTGAGGCAAAAATATTTGGCCAAAAATTAAATTGAATGCAGAATGAATTAAGAGGCCAAACTATGATAAAAATGACATTCCGCTTGAAAATCGGATCAGTTTTGGCCAAGCGAAAAAAGTTTGAAGTTGGTCCAGCTTTTGACAAAACAACTTTACAAGCCAAAATTTTTGACAATTTTGGCATGATTTTTAACAAAAAAATGAAACGTTTCAGAATCAAGTTGAAAGTGTTGTTTTATAATAATTATGACATAAGGAGTTGATTAAACGTAAAAACTTGAGATTTAAAATTTTGAATTTTTGAAAAAGCTAAGGGGGGACCATTTGCATAGAAACCGACATTTTGAGGCTAAAATGATTTGCACAAAAAAATTTAAATTTGAATGCAATTTGAATAAAGAGGTCAAACCATGATAAAAATGACATTCCGCTTGAAAATCGAAACAGTTTTGGCTAAGCGAAAAAAGTTTGATGTTGGTCCAGCTTATAACATAGCAACTTTACAAGCCAAAATGTTTCACAATTGTGGCATGATTTTCAACAAAAAAATTAAACGTTTCAGAATCAAGTTAAGTGTTGTTTTATAATAATTATGACATAAGGAGTTTATTAAACGTAAAACCTTGAGATTTAAAATTTTGAATTTTTGAAAGAGCTAAGGGGGGACCCTTTGCTTAGAAACCGACATTTTGAGGCAAAAAATGATTTGCGCCAAAAAATTGAAATTTGAATGCAGAATGAATTAAGAGGTCAAACTATGATTAAAATGACATTCCACTTGAAAATCGGATCAGTTTTGGCCTAGCGAAAAAAGTTTGAAGTTGGTCCAGCTTTTGACAAAACAACTTTACAAGCCAAAATTTTTGACAATTTTGGCATGATTTTTAACAAAAAAATGAAACGTTTCAGAATCAAGTTGAAAGTGTTGTTTTATAATAATTATGACATAAGGAGTTGATTAAACGTAAAAACTTGGGATTTAAAATTTTGAATTTTTGAAAGAGCTAAGGGGGGACCCTTTGCTTAGAAACCGACATTTTGAGGCCAAAAAATGATTTGCGCCAAAAAATTTAAATTTGAATGCAGAATGAATTAAGAGGCCAAACTATGATTAAAAATTACACTCCTCTTGAAAATCGGATCAGTTTTGGACAAGCGAAAAAAGTTTGAAGTTGGTCCAGCTTTTGACAAATCAACTTTACAAGCCAAAATTTTTGACAATTTTGGCATGATTTTTAACAAAAAAAATGAAACGTTTCAGAATCAAGTTGAAAGCGTTGTTTTATAATAATTATGACATAAGGAGTTGATTAAACGTAAAAACTTGAGATTTAAAATTTTGAATTTTTGAAAAAGCTAAGGGGGGACCCCTTGCTTAGAAACCGACATTTTGAGGCAAAAAATGTTTTGCACAAAAAAATTGAAATTTGAATGCAATTTGAATAAAGAGGTCAAACCATGATAAAAATGACATTCCGCTTGAAAATCGGAACAGTTTTGGCCAAGCGAAAAAAGTTTGAAGTTGGTCCAGCTTTTGACAAAACAACTTTACAAGCCAAAATTTTTGACAATTTTGGCATGATTATAAACAAAAAAATTAAACGTCTCAGAATCAAGTTCAAAGTGTTGTTTTATAATAATTATGACATAAGGAGTTGATTAAACGTAAAAACTTGAGATTAAAAATTTTGAATTTTTTAAAGACCTAAGGGGGGACCCTTTGCTTAGAAACCGACATTTTGAGGCAAAAAATGTTTTGCGGCAAAAAATGATTTGCGCCAAAAAATTGAAATTTGAATGCAGAATGAATTAAGAGGCCAAACTATGATAGAAATGACATTCCGCTTGAAAATCGGATCAGTTTTGGCCAAGCGAAAAAAGTTTGAAGTTGGTCCAGCTTTTGACAAAACAACTTTACATGCCCAAATTTTTGACAATTTTGGCATGATTTTTAACAAAAAAATTAAACGTCTCAGAATCAAGTTCAAAGTGTTGTTTTATAATAATTATTACATAACAAGTTGATTTAACGTAAAAACTTGAGATTTAAAAGTTTGAATTTTTGAAAAAGCTAAGGGGGGACCATTTGCATAGAAACCGACATTTTGAGGCAAAAAATGATTTGCACAAAACATTGAAATTTGAATGCAGATATGAATTAAGAGGCCAAACTATGATAAAAATGACATTCCGCTTGAAAATCGGATCAGTTTTGGCCAAGCGAAAAAAGTTTGAAGTTGGTCCAGCTTTTGACAAAACAACTTTACAAGCCAAAATTTTTGACAATTTTGGCATGATTTTTAACAAAAAAATGAAACGTTTCAGAATCAAGTTGAAAGCGTTGTTTTATAATAATTATGACATAAGGAGTTGATTAAACGTAAAAACTTGAGATTTAAAATTTTGAATTTTTGAAAGAGCTAAGGGGGGACACTTTGCTTAGAAACCGACATTTTAAGGCAAAAAATGATTTGCGCCAAAAAATTTAAATTTGAATGCAAACGAATTAAGAGGCCAAACTATGATAAAAATGACATTCCGTTTGAAAATCGGATCAGTTTTGGCCAAGCGAAAAAAGTTAGAAGTTGGTCCAGCTTTTGACAAAACAACTTTACAAGAACTAAGGGGGAATTTCTTGAACACGATTTGAGGCAAAAAATGATTTCCAAAATATTGAAATTTGTGCAGAAGAATTAAGAGGCCAAACTTTGACATTCGCTTGAATCGACAGTTTTGACCAAGCAAAAAAGTTTGATGTTGGTCAACCTTTAGACATACCAATTTACAAGCCAAAATTTTTGACAATTTTGGCATGATATTAACAAAAAAATTAAACGTTTCAGAATCAAGTTGAAAGTGTTGTTTTATAATTATTATCACATGAGGAGTTTATTAACGTAAAAACTTGAGATTTAAAATTTTGAACTTTTGAAAGACCTAAGGGGGGACCCTTTGCTTAGTAACCGACATTTTGAGGCAAAAAATGATTTGCGCCAAAAACTTGAAATTTGAACGCAGAATGAATTAAGAGGCCAAATTATGATAGAAATGACATTCCGCGTGAAAATCGAACAGTTTTGGCCAAGCGAAAAAAGTTTGAAGTTGTTCCAGCTTTTGACATAACAACTTTACAAGCCAAAATTTTTGACAATTTTGGCATGATTTTTAACAAAAAAATTAAACGTTTCAGAATCAAGTTGAAAGTGTTGTTTTAAATTAATTATGACATAAGAAGTTGATTAAACGTAAAAACTTGGGATTTAAAATTTTGAGTTTTAAAAAGCTAAGGGGGACCATTAGAAACCGACAGTTTGAGGCAAAAAATGATTTGCCAAAGAAGCAGATGAAAGGCCATGTAATGACATCGGAAATCACAGTTTTGGCCAAGCGAAAAAAGTTTGAAGTTGGTCCAGCTTTTGACAAAACAACTTTACATGCCAAAATTTTTGCAATTTTGCATATTTTTAACAAAAAAATTAAACGTCTCAGAATCAAGTTCAAAGTGTTGTTTTATAATAATTATTACATAACAAGTTGATTTAACGTAAAAACTTGAGATTTAAAAGTTTGAATTTTTGAAAAAGCTAAGGGGGGACCATTTGCATAGAAACCGACATTTTGAGGCAAAAAATGATTTGCACAAAAGCATTGAAATTTGAATGCAATATGAATAAAGAGGTCAAACCATGATAAAAAATTACACTCCTCTTGAAAATCGGATCAGTTTTGGACAAGCGAAAAAAGTTTAAAGTTGGTCCAGCTTTTGACAAATCAACTTTACAAGCCAAAATTTTTGACAATTTTGGCATGATTTTTAACAAAAAAAATTAAACGTTTCAGAATCAAGTTGAAAGCGTTGTTTTATAATAATTATGACATAAGGAGTTGATTAAACGTAAAAACTTGAGATTTAAAATTTTGAATTTTTGAATAAGCTAAGGGGGGACCCTTTGCTTAGAAACCGACATTTTGAGGCAAAAAATGATTTGCGCCAAAAAATTTAAATTTGAATGCAGAATTGAATTAAGAGGCCAAACTATGATAAAAATGACATTCCGCTTGAAAATCGGAACAGTTTTGGCCAAGCGAAAAAAGTTTGAAGTTGGTCCAGCTATTGACATAGCAACTTTACAAGCCAAAATTTTTGACAATTTTGGCATGATTTTTAACAAAAAAATTAAACGTTTCAGAATCAAGTTGAAGTGTTGTTTTATAATAATTATGACATAAGGAGTTGATTAAACGTAAAAACTTGAGATTTAAAATTTTGAATTTTTGAAAGAGCTAAGGGGGGACCCTTTGCTTAGAAACCGACATTTTGAGGCAAAAAATGATTTGCGCCAAAAAATTTAAATTTGAATGCAGAATGAATTAAGAGGCCAAACTATGATAAAAATGACATTCCGCTTGAAAATCGGATCAGTTTTGGCCAAGCGAAAAAAGTTTGAAGTTGGTCCAGCTTTTGACAAAACAACTTTACATGCCAAAATTTTTGACAATTTTGGCATGATTTTTAACAAAAAAATGAAACGTTTCAGAATCAAATTGAAAGTGTTGCTTAAAATGTTGTTTTATAATAATTATGACATAAGGAGTTGATTTAACGTAAAAACTTGAGATTTAAAATTTTGAATTTTTGAAAGAGCTAAGGGGGACACTTTGCTTAGAAACCGACATTTTGAAGGCAAAAAATTGATTTGCGCCAAAAAATTGAAATTTGAATGCAGAATGAATTAAGAGGCCAAACTATGATAAAAATGACATTCCGCTTGAAAATCGGAATCAGGTTTTGGCCAAGCGAAAAAAGTTTGAAGTTGGTCCAGCTTTTGACAAAACAACTTTACAAACCAAAATTTTTGACAATTTTGGCATGATATTTAACAAAAAAATGAAACGATTTCAGAATCAAGTTGCAAAGTGTTGTTTTATAATAATTATGACATAAGTAGTTGATTAAACGTAAAAACTTGAGATTTCCAATTTTGAATTTTTGAAAGAGCTAAGGGGGGACCCTTTGCTTAGAAACCGACGATTTGAGGCAAAAAATGATTTGCGCCAAAAAATTGAAATTTGAATGCAGAATGAATTAAGAGGCCAAACTATGATAGAAATGACATTCCGCTTGAAAATCGAAACAGTTTTGGCCAAGCGAAAAAAGTTTGATGTTGGTCCAGCTTTTGACATAGCAACTTTACAAGCCAAAATTTTTGACAATTTTGGCATGATTTCTAACAAAAAAATTAAACGTTTCAGAATCAAGTTGAAAGTGTTGTTTTATAATAATTATCACATAAGGAGTTGATTTAACGTAAAAACTTGAGATTTAAAATTTCGAATTTTTGAAAGAGCTAAGGGGGGACCCTTTGCTTAGAAACCGACATTTTGAGGCAAAAAATGATTTGCGCCAAAAAATTTTAATTTGAATGCAATATGAATAAAGAGGCCAAACTATAATAAAAATGACATTCCGCTTGAAAATCGGATCAGTTTTGGCCTAGCGAAAAAAGTTTGAAGTTGGTCCAGGTTTTGGCATAGCAACTTTACAAGCCAAAATTTTTTACAATTTTGGCATGATTTTTAACAAAAAAATGAAACGTTTCAGAATCAAGTTGAAAGTGTTGTTTTATAATAATTATGACATAAGGAGTTGATTAAACGTAAAAACTTGAGATTTAAAATTTTGAATTTTTGAAAGAGCTACGGGGGGACCCTTTGCTTAGAAACCGACATTTTGAGGCAAAAAATGATTTGCGCAAAAAAATTTAAAATTGAATGCAGAATGAATTAAGAGGCCAAACTATGATAAAAATGACACTCCGCTTGAAAATCGGATCAGTTTTGGCCAAGTGAAAAAAGTTTGAAGTTGGTCCAGCTTTTGACATAGCAACTTATTGTAAGTATACGCAGTAAGTGTACATAAAAGAAAGACACGTTTTATTCAATGCGTGGTTTTTAGAGAAGTAAAGTGAAGTTTACATACGTTGTATTAAGTTAAAAAAGGGAGGCGAGAGTTAACATAGGCTCTCGCTGTACATATCCATAATGTTAACAGAAGTTGCCAGATAGATCATATTAAGGTTATTACAATTATTACAATTCATATTTCAATACCTTTTCTTAAGCTTAATATTATCTTTATATTATTCGATTAGTCCAAGTGACTTAACAAATCCCAGATGCTTCTGCCTACATAAGCTTTTGGTTAACACATCGGCAACATTTTTTTGTGTGGATATGTATTCAAGTTTTATCTGATTGCATTCTTCTTTATCTCGAATAAAATGGTATTTTATATCAATATGTTTAGTGCGTTTGTGATGAATTGGATTTTGTGCAATATGATGCGAACTGATGTTGTCGCCGTAAATTGTCATCGGCTCTTGATTCGAGCATCCAATCTCTTGCAGCAGCCTTTGAAGATACACTGCTTCTCTTGCAGCTGTTGATAAAGCCACATACTCTGCTTCGGTGCTGCTCATTGCGACAACGCTCTGCTTGGCTGAGGTCCATGAAAACGCACTACCAGCTAGGAAGAAAACGTATCCAGAATATGATTTTCTATCTAGCTTATCATTCGCCCAATCAGCATCGGCGAGTCCTTTTGCTGGCTCTTTAGACTTTTGGTATACGATGCTCAGGTTCATTGTGCCGGAAAGGTAACGCAGCACATGTTTGGCAGCAGTTTCATGCTCTACATGAGGATCGGTGTTTCTTTGAGACAGTTTGCATATAGCATGCAAAATGTCAGGTCGACTTAAAACTGCCAAGTACATAAGAGAACCTATTAGTCTTTGATAACATGTCATATTTACCTTAACACATTTGTCATCTTTACAGCCAACGTGAAAGCCGGGATCAAGTGGTGTTGCGACTGGACGACAGTCTTGCATGCCAAAATTGGTCAAGAGGCTTTCAATATACTTCTTTTGGCACAGCTTGATAGCGCCTTGCTTGCCTTCTCGTTGTATTTCCATGCCTAGGAAAAAGCTGAGTTGACCTCCATCTTGCATCTCAAATGCGGATGCGATCTTTTGCTTGATCGCGCAGATGTCCTTCTCATTGGGACAAATTATTATCAGGTCGTCAACGTAGACTGCTATATAGTTGAAGCTTTCTTGATGCTGCTTGATGTACAGACACGGCTCGTACTGACTTCTTTTGAATCCCATATCAGCGAGGACATCGTTCAATGTGTCATTCCAGACACGTCCAGACTATTTCAGTCCGTAGATTGCCTTTTGAAGCTTAAGGACTTTGTGTGGATTCTTCTCATCAACAAACTTCTGTGGTTGCTTCATATAAACGACTTCTTTGAGTTTGCCGTTTAGGTATGCGTTTGAGATGTCCACTTGGTGCATGTGTAGCTGTTTTTCGGCAGCGATTGCAAACAGCATACGGAGTGTCTCATATCTTATTACTGGAGAATACGTTTCCCAGTAGTTGACCCCGAACTGTTGGCCGCACCCTTGGGCTACGAGTCTTGATTTGAACCTCTCAATCTCTCCATATTTGTTGCGTTTGATTCTGAAAACCCATTTGGAACCTATCGCCTTTTGTCCAGGCGGAAGATTAACTAGATTCCACGTATCTTTTGACACGAGCACATCAAACTCCTTCAGCATCGATTTCTGCCAGTCTTCTGCATTTTTGCCGTTCAATGCCTCTTCTACGGTTTGTGGGGTCTCATTATCGTCAGAGCAGCTTACATTATTAAGAACGTGGTGCTGCTTCTTGGGTCTTCCGGGTTTACCAGTTCGAATGATTTTAGGTCTTCCTGGACCGCGTCTTGCTGGGATGTCATCTCCTTGTGAATTGCTGCTCAGCTCGGTGTCGCTTGCGCTAAGAATTTCCTCCTCCTCATCATCGCTGCAGTCAATATTTGTGTTACTTTCGTTTGCGGACTCGGCTTTGCTTGATGCCTGTTCAGTTTCATTTGGTACCTGCACTTGAGAATTTGCCTTTGACTCAAAGCGTACGATGATTGCGTTAAAATTGTCATTGATATCGTCAGTTTGGTGATTTTCATTTCCTGCTTTGACGAACTCACCCTCGACAAACTTGACATCACGGCGTTCTACAACTGTTCGCTTTTCCTGGTCGTATAAGCGGTACGCTTTTGCTGCAAAAGAGTAGCCAACAAATATGTACTCTTTCCCTTTTGCCTCGAATTTTCCTTTTTTGGTTTTGTCCAGTGCAAAGGTGCGTGATCCAAATATTTTTAGGTGCCTTACAGATGGCTTGCGATTATTCCAGGCCTCGAATGGGGTGCGTCCATCCAACGCTCTTGTTGGACACCTATTTCGCAAGTAGGCTGCAGTCTGAACGGCTTCGGCCCACAAATATTCTTTCAAGTTCGCGTGAATTAACATACTTTTTGCCATTTCGACGATTGTACGGTTTGCGCACTCAGCAACGCCGTTTTGCTGAGGTGTGTAAGGAACCGTCAATTCTCTCTTTATGCCGCACAGATTTAAGAAATTTATAAATTCATTGTTAACGTACTCCGTACCGTTATCGCTTCGCAGAGTTTTAATTGATTTTTCTGTTTGGCACTCTACATAACTTTTATATATTTTAAATTTCTCAAAGACTTCGTTTTTGGCGCGCATGAAATACACATGAATCTTTCGCGAATAATCGTCTATGAAAGTGACGAAATATCGGTTACCGGCTAAGCTTTTAATGTTCATGGGCCCGCATACGTCTGTATGTACCAATTCAAGAACACTTGTTGTGACACGATCTGATTTTTGTGGGAAAGGCAACGCGCATATTTTTGCCTTGTTGCATGTATCGCAATTTATGCCTTTGGGTACGTTTTTAATATTCATTCCAATCACTTGCTCTTTCTCACAAAGATTCTTTAAGTTTTGAATATTTAAGTGCCCGTACCGATTATGCCATTTTTCAGCAAGAGATATATTTGTCATCAAATGCACCGAATCACTAGCTTTTGCCATGTCGAACAAGTACAAATTGTTTTCTTGCACTGCGCGCAACATCACATTTCCGTGTTTATTTCGCACTAATGCTTCAGTGTTCCCGAATGTGGTAAGATTTCCGTACTCAGCTGCTTTACTGACTGACAAAAAATTCATATGCAGGTCCGGTACATACAAAACATTTCGCAACTCGATATTTGCTTTGTTTGTTTGTCTTTTAATTTCACTGTTCCGGTACCTGAGGACTCAATGTACTTTTCCGCTGCTAGCATAATTTTTGCGTTTCTCTGATTAAAAGTTTCAAACAAATTTTTATCGCAGCACATATGCGATGCTGCACCGCTGTCAATGCACCAAGAATTTTTTCGCTGTGTAGTAACGACACTGTGCATTAAACAGTTTGATTTTTCTTCCATTGTGCACTCATTTTTATTCCTTTTCTTGCTTTTACACTCAGATGCGCGGTGCCCAGGCCTGTCGCAATTATAACACTTCCCCTGAAATGCGCGATGCTCGTTCGATTTCATTCCGTCTCTTTTGCTGCCTTTTCGCCTACCGCCGTTATTTTCCGAATGCTTTTGATCACCGTTACTTTTCTAGCTTGCCACAAACAACTTCCCACAATTCAGTTGTGATTAGGACGCTACGTATAGACATACACCACACATCGTAATTGTCATCACTTAGTTTTTCAATTTGTAGAGACACACTCATTTCACTTATTTGCCACGCGTCACTCTCTCAGAACAAAAAAACGTTTTATGTACACGGCTGATCTTTGATCTGGGCCCATAACCTATTGTAAGTATACGCAGTAAGTGTACATAAAAGAAAGACACGTTTTATTCAATGCGTGGTTTTTAGAGAAGTAAAGTGAAGTTTACATACGTTGTATTAAGTTAAAAAAGGGAGGCGAGAGTTAACATAGGCTCTCGCTGTACATATCCATAATGTTAACAGAAGTTGCCAGATAGATCATATTAAGGTTATTACAATTATTACAATTCATATTTCAATACCTTTTCTTAAGCTTAATATTATCTTTATATTATTCGATTAGTCCAAGTGACTTAACAAATCCCTGATGCTTCTGCCTACATAAGCTTTTGGTTAACACATCGGCAACATTTTTTTGTGTGGATATGTATTCAAGTTTTATCTGATTGCATTCTTCTTTATCTCGAATAAAATGGTATTTTATATCAATATGTTTAGTGCGTTTGTGATGAATTGGATTTTGTGCAATATGATGCGAACTGATGTTGTCGCCGTAAATTGTCATCGGCTCTTGATTCGAGCATCCAATCTCTTGCAGCAGCCTTTGAAGATACACTGCTTCTCTTGCAGCTGTTGATAAAGCCACATACTCTGCTTCGGTGCTGCTCATTGCGACAACGCTCTGCTTGGCTGAGGTCCATGAAAACGCACTACCAGCTAGGAAGAAAACGTATCCAGAATATGATTTTCTATCTAGCTTATCATTCGCCCAATCAGCATCGGCGAGTCCTTTTGCTGGCTCTTTAGACTTTTGGTATACGATGCTCAGGTTCATTGTGCCGGATAGGTAACGCAGCACATGTTTGGCAGCAGTTTCATGCTCTACATGAGGATCGGTGTTTCTTTGAGACAGTTTGCATATAGCATGCAAAATGTCAGGTCGACTTAAAACTGCCAAGTACATAAGAGAACCTATTAGTCTTTGATAACATGTCATATTTACCTTAACACATTTGTCATCTTTACAGCCAACGTGAAAGCCGGGATCAAGTGGTGTTACGACTGGACGACAGTCTTGCATGCCAAAATTGGTCAAGAGGCTTTCAATATACTTCTTTTGGCACAGCTTGATAGCGCCTTGCTTGCCTTCTCGTTGTATTTCCATGCCTAGGAAAAAGCTGAGTTGACCTCCATCTTGCATCTCAAATGCGGATGCGATCTTTTGCTTGATCGCGCAGATGTCCTTCTCATTGGGACAAATTATTATCAGGTCGTCAACGTAGACTGTTATATAGTTGAAGCTTTCTTGATGCTGCTTGATGTACAGACACGGCTCGTACTGACTTCTTTTGAATCCCATATCAGCGAGGACATCGTTCAATGTGTCATTCCAGACACGTCCAGACTATTTCAGTCCGTAGATTGCCTTTTGAAGCTTAAGGACTTTGTGTGGATTCTTCTCATCAACAAACTTCTGTGGTTGCTTCATATAAACGACTTCTTTGAGTTTGCCGTTTAGGTATGCGTTTGAGATGTCCACTTGGTGCATGTGTAGCTGTTTTTCGGCAGCGATTGCAAACAGCATACGGAGTGTCTCATATCTTATTACTGGAGAATACGTTTCCCAGTAGTTGACCCCGAACTGTTGGCCGCACCCTTGGGCTACGAGTCTTGATTTGAACCTCTCAATTTCTCCATATTTGTTGCGTTTGATTCTGAAAACCCATTTGGAACCTATCGCCTTTTGTCCAGGCGGAAGATTAACTAGATTCCACGTATCATTTGACACGAGCACATCAAACTCCTTCAGCATCGATTTCTGCCAGTCTTCTGAATTGTTGCCGTTCAATGCCTCTTCTACGGTTTGTGGGGTCTCATTATCATCAGAGCAGCTTACATTATTAAGAACGTGGTGCTGCTTCTTGGGTCTTCCGGGTTGACCAGTTCGAATGATTTTAGGTCTTCCTGGACCGCGTCTTGCTGGGATGTCATCTCCTTGTGAATTGCTGCTCAGCTCGGTGTCGCTTGCGCTAAGAAAATTTTCCTCCTCCTCATCATCGCTGCAGTCAATATTTGTGTTACTTTCGTTTGCGGACTCGGCTTTGCTTGATGCCTGTTCAGTTTCATTTGGTACCTGCACTTGAGAATTTGCCTTTGACTCAAAGCGTACGTTGATTGCGTTAAAATTGTCATTGATATCATCAGTTTGGTGATTTTCATTTCCTGCTTTGACGAACTCACCCTCGACAAACTTGACATCACGGCGTTCTACAACTGTTCGCTTTTCCTGGTCGTATAAGCGGTACGCTTTTGCTGCAAAAGAGTAGCCAACAAATATGTACTCTTTCCCTTTTGCCTCGAACGTTTCCTTTTTTGGTTTTGTCCAGTGCAAAGGTGCGTGATCCAAATATTTTTAGGTGCCTTACAGATGGCTTGCGATTATTCCAGGCCTCGAATGGGGTGCATCCATCCAACGCTCTTGTTGGACACCTATTTCGCAAGTAGGCTGCAGTCTGAACGGCTTCGGCCCACAAATATTCTTTCAAGTTCGCGTGAATTAACATACTTTTTGCCATTTCGACGATTGTACGGTTTGCGCGCTCAGCAACGCCGTTTTGCTGAGGTGTGTAAGGAACCGTCAATTCTCTCTTTATGAATTTAAGAAATTTATAAATTCATTGTTAACGTACTCCGTACCGTTATCGCTTCGCAGAGTTTTAATTGATTTTTCTGTTTGGCCCTCTACATAACTTTTATACATTTTAAATTTCTCAAAGACTTCGTTTTTGGCGCGCATGAAATATACATGAATCTTTCGCGAATAATCGTCTATGAAAGTGACGAAATATCGGCCCGCATACGTCTGTATGTACCAATTCAAGAACACTTGTTGTGACACAATCTTTTGGATCACGCACCTTTGCACTGGACAAAACCAAAAAAGGAAAATTCGAAGCAAAAGGGAAAGAGTACATATTTGTTGGCTACTCTTTTGCAGCAAAAGCGTACCGCTTATACGACCAGGAAAAGCGAACAGTTGTAGAACGCCGTGATGTCAAGTTTGTCGAGGGTGAGTTCGTCAAAGCAGGAAATGAAAATCACCAAACTGATGATATCAATGACAATTTTAACGCAATCATCGTACGCTTTGAGTCAAAGGCAAATTCTCAAGTGCAGGTACCAAATGAAACTGAACAGGCATCAAGCAAAGCCGAGTCCGCAAACGAAAGTAACACAAATATTGACTGCAGCGATGATGAGGAGGAGGAAAATTTTCTTAGCGCAAGCGACACCGAGCTGAGCAGCAATTCACAAGGAGATGACATCCCAGCAAGACGCGGTCCAGGAAGACCTTAAATCATTCGAACTGGTCAACCCGGAAGACCCAAGAAGCAGCACCACGTTCTTAATAATGTAAGCTGCTCTGATGATAATGAGACCCCACAAACCGTAGAAGAGGCATTGAACGGCAACAATTCAGAAGACTGGCAGAAATCGATGCTGAAGGAGTTTGATGTGCTCGTGTCAAATGATACGTGGAATCTAGTTAATCTTCCGCCTGGACAAAAGGCGATAGGTTCCAAATGGGTTTTCAGAATCAAACGCAACAAATATGGAGAGATTGAGAGGTTCAAATCAAGACTCGTAGCCCAAGGGTGCGGCCAACAGTTCGGGGTCAACTACTGGGAAACGTATTCTCCAGTAATAAGATATGAGACACTCCGTATGCTGTTTGCAATCGCTGCCGAAAAACAGCTACACATGCACCAAGTGGACATCTCAAACGCATACCTAAACGGCAAACTCAAAGAAGTCGTTTATATGAAGCAACCACAGAAGTTTGTTGATGAGAAGAATCCACACAAAGTCCTTAAGCTTCAAAAGGCAATCTACGGACTGAAATAGTCTGGACGTGTCTGGAATGACACATTGAACGATGTCCTCGCTGATATGGGATTCAAAAGAAGTCAGTACGAGCCGTGTCTGTACATCAAGCAGCATCAAGAAAGCTTCAACTATATAACAGTCTACG